>BQNB010043894.1:0-45221 GCA_026074375.1 Tanacetum coccineum | reverse complement strand
GCAAAACCCGAGCCCGAGTCCTAGTTAAATATCTCACGCGTCACATTAAATGTGTAGGGGTATATATATAGATATTTTCTACTTAGAAAATATCTTTTCTCTTTTTCTCTCATCTCTCTCTTCTTTCTCTCTCTAAACCATTATCTTATTTCTAGTTTCTTGGTTCGATTCGTGTTGTGGAATATGAAGTGAAAGTGTAGATCGGGATCCGACAAATGCATAATGTACAATGATTTTAAAGCATGTTTGAGTATATATGTAATTAATCATCAAAGTAGGGTGAAATATGTAAATGCCCATTATTAAAAGTATCTCCTTGGAAAGGAATGGTGAGGTTTAGAAAGAGATGGAAACTAAGCCCTAGATTTATCAGACCATTTGAAATCACTAAACGAATAGGCAATGTTGCATATCAGCTCGACCTTCCTCAAGAATTGGCGAATCTATACAATGCAATTTTACGTATCCAATCTTCGCAAATGTTTGTCTGATGCCGTCAAGAAGATATCTTACCAAGATGTACAAGTCAATGAGAAATTGACATATGTTAAGGAACTTGTGGCTATCTTCGACCACTTAGAAAAGTTACAGTAATGGTCCCTGTCGTTTGCGGTGACTTTCACTGTTAGTCTTTTGACAAATTTTCACTTAGAAAAGTTACAGTAATGGTCCGTTGACTTTTGCGTTGACTTCCACCGTAAGTCCCTAGACTTTTCCACCTAATACTTTAAATAACTTTTCTTTCCTCTAAAACCTCATTATTTTCCCTCCTGTTTTTATACACATATTTTTATACACGTTTTTACACACATATTTTTATACACGTTTTTATACACATTTTTATACACGTTTTTATACACGCATTTTTATACACACATTTTTATACCCGTTTTTATACACGGTTTTATACACACGTTTTTATACATACATTTTTATACGCACATTTTTATACACACTTTAATACTCACATTTTTATACATGTTTTTATACACGGTTTTATACACGTTATTATATACACGTTTCTATACACGCGTTTTTATAGACACACGTTTTTATACACAATTTTATATACATGGTTTTATACACGTTATTATATACACATTTTTATACACGGTTTTATGCACACGTTTGTATACACACGTTTTTATACACACATTTTAATACTTTATACACGTTTTATAGACGATTTTATACACGTTATTATTTACACGTTTTTATACACAGATATGTATACACGCGTTTTTATAGACACACGCTTTTATACACATTTTTATACACACGTTTTTATACAAGGTTTTATACATGTTATTATATACGCATTTTTATACACGGTATTATATACATGTTTTTATACACATATTTTAATACTCACATTTTTATACACATATTTTTATACACACATTTTAATACTTAAATTTTTATACACATTTTTATACACGGTTTTATACACGTTATTATACACGGTCCTGCGGGTATTGTTGATAATTGTGATGAAAAGCGATTAGGATAATACCCGGTCCTGCGGGCATTGTTCAAACGGTCAAGCTTCGTAAACAAGCGGATATTCAGGAAGGTGGGGAGGAGTCTATAATGTCGACACAAGAATATATTAGGAAAGTTGTTGAGATAGTTCTTCATAACTCCTAAACACCCATTCACAATCCCCCCGTTAGCATTCACAAACTCAAATGCACTAACCCATAACCCACACTTAAAATCCCCATCCTTAACAACTTTCCCTAGTAATAACGTGTATAAAACCGTGTATAAAAACGTGTATATAATAACGTGTATAAAAACATGTATATAAAAATGTGTATATAATAACGTGTAAAAAATGTGTACAAAATGTGAGTATTAAAGTGTGTATAAAAATGTGTGTATAAAAACGTGTATAAAATGTGTGTATAAAACCGTGTATAAGAGACCCAACATACCGATAGGAGAGCCAACATACTAAATTCGAGCTCGAAACTCGACTCAAGCTCGATTATTTCCACATATCATGCTCGAACTCGATAAATACTCGGCATATCAAGCTCGACTCGACTCGATTTATGTATATAAAAGGGTAAAAGTGTAATTTAATTGGAGCTCGAACTCGGCTCAAAAATATACTCGAGTAGCTCGAACTCGAGCTCGACTCGTTTAGATCGAGTCGATTGCGAGTAGTTTACGAGTCGATCTCGGGTAACTCGCGAGTTGTCCGGGTGGGCAATGGTTTGCAGACGAGATTCTGGAAAGACCACTGGATAGGTGACGCTCCTCTCTATGATCTTTTCCCTCGGTTATTTTCCTTAGAAATGAGCGGTGATGTTACTGTGGTTCAAATACAGGTGATTTGCTTATCGGATTCTTTTCGACGTCGGGGTGGTATAGAAGACTGCAGCTTGCGCATTCCAGAACTTAGTGGTAAGTATTTATTCTCTCGAACTCTGATGACGTTTTTGGGTTTGTAATTTTGAACGGGGATGGGTCCTTTCAGGTTAAGAACATTCGATGTTTACTTGATGAATATTTTCTTCCTAATGATCCGGTTGCTACTCGTTTGGTTTAAGTATGTATTCCTTTCATAGATTAATGCTTTTCGCTTGGAGGGTTTACTTGGATCGTCTTCTACTCGGATGAATCTAAAATGTAGGATACACATTCAAGATTTGGTTCAGTCTTGCCGTATTGTAAAGATGATGTGAGAGGTTTTAACTTTTATTTTTTTTGTCCTTTGGCTGTGTTGGATGTTCACTGAACTTATATGTCGATGGTTGGAATTGACGTTGGTCTCCCGTTTAAGCTCTTACGAGGATATGGGTTGTCTTGGTTCAAGGATGCAGCGCACGCCGCCTTGGGGTCTATCTTAAATGCATGCTGGGAAGGTATTTTCCTACGTTACATGGTGGTCTAATTGGACTATCGGAACAGTGTTTCTTTTGCAGCAACCAACTGCAATCAATCACATATACTTCATAGTTCTCGTTCGTTACATAGGTTTCACTCCCTAAGTACTAAGGGTATATTTTGAAATGTGGTTGCAACACCTTAAATTACTTACATTAGTTAATATTCTCTCTTATGCTTAGTTGTTTTGTTTTGTCATAATAAAAGTTGTCGTAATCAAAAAAAAAAAAAACACGCTGGTTGTCCCGTCTCGTTTAACCCCTACTTCAGATAAAGAAGCGTTATATACAATCACACTATTTAAAACAAATGATACACTTAGAATATTGTGAGATTATAGTCAATCACATATTTATAACATACTGATCTAACAGAAAAATTCAAACAAATTATGCAAATAACGTACACATGAACCTTTTTAGGATAACAAAACTAAAACAAAGATCAATCAAGCGTGATGATGAACAAAATCCTCGCTGAACTCAAATGTTGCACTAGCTATCTCTAACGTAAACATAACATAACTAGGTACAACGAAAAAAAGTTACCACCAAGTCACAAACATATTAATTAAAATAGCATCCTAGTCTTCTTTTGGTTGACCATTACATTTGTTTTTATTGTTTTCACGATCGTCTGTTATCCTTGTCTTTGTCTGTGTTTTGAGATTCTCCACTGCGTCTTTTGATTGTTAGCGCGACCGCACTCGCAACATGTTTGCTGACTCGGAGAGGGCCAGTGACCGCTCTCGAAACGTGCTTGGTGATATTCCAGCAACATTTTTTTACGAGTAACATGGGCTCCAAGAAGACTTCCGCATAACACGAAAAACATCGTCGTTCCTTTAAAATTTATTTTGTTTTATAGATAGATGATTTGGTTAATTGATAAAGAGATTGTTAATATAATATATATAGAGGGTGTCTTGGTGTGCAAGTATTTAATTTTCTCCCCAAGTTACCATCTAATTAATATTATATTATATATTATATTATATATTATATTATATACTTATATAAAAAGCAAGGCACAATGCCCTTTTGTTGGAATAAAAAATTCCTCCACGCATGACTCTCGAAATAAAATAAAAAAAATTATATATTTTTTTAAAACGCACCATGAACTTTAATCTATTTACGACTTTTTTATATAACAAACTTTATTTATCAAATATGAAGCGCATATCTACCGATTCATTCGAAAAAAAATGTTATTGAAAAGATCGTCGAATTGCAAATAAAACGAGCCCAATATTGCACCGATTCTGACATGCGTACGATTTTATAAAAAATGTTGAAGTTTAATATATATATATATATATATATATATATATATATATATATATATATATATATATATATTATATATATATATATATTTAAAAAACGAATTTCCATAATGCACCCTGAACTTTAACCTATTTACTTTTTTCCCATATTTTTAAAAACTCAATTTCCAAAACTCACCCTCAACTTTGACCTATTTACGACTTTTCAATAAAACAAACTTTATTCGTCAATTACGGAGCGCATATCTATCGATTCATTCGGAAAAAAATGTCGCTAAAAAGATCGTCGAATTGCGAACAAAACGAGCCCAATATTGCAATGGTTCTGACATGCGTACGATTTTATAAAAATTGTTGAAGTTTAATATATATTTTAAAATGTTTACGGAAATAGTCTTTAGGGTTATCGGTTTGTTGCAAGGTGAGTCTCAATCGCTAAAAAATAGTATTTGACGTTATCGGTCCGTTGCAAAAATAGTCACGCGCACTCCGCAATAACGCGCGGGTGAAAACCTCGTTTATCTTTTATTTTCGAGTTACTCACTTATCTTATATCGTGACTTTTATTCTTATTGATGAGTTCAATGTTTTATTACTAAGAAAAGTAAATTTGCATACCAGTTTTTACCCACATACTAAGGGACAAATCATCACCATCCATTTGAGTTTGATCTAATGATGAGAATTAATTTAAGATTTAATTTTATTAAACCTATTTTGTTGTCTAGTATATAAAGCATTATTTTTTATTTTTTATTTTATTTCTCAGTTATTTCACACACACTAAATTGTGTTTCTCTCTCTTCAGTTTCCCCAAATCAGTCGCCACTCCATCTCTCTGTCCATAACCATTTTTCTTCACCTCAGCACAATCAAACCCTAACTCACCCCACAATCAAATCGTAATAGGTCAATTTTTATATATTAAATCAATAAATTTATTATCTCAATCTAATTGCAGGTTAGGTTAACTTTTAGTTTTTTGATTGTTGCAAGTTGTTGTGTGTTAATCGTTAGGGTTTTTATAGTTTAATTGGATTGAGGTTCAGTTAGAAAGTGTGAAAATATGGCTGAAAAAGGATTGATGAAACAGGATTTGAGTAAGTTAGATGTGGCCAAGCTTCATCTGTTATCGCCTGAAGTTATATCGAGTCAGGCCACGATGAACATTGGTATATCGTTTGTGGTTTTGTTCAGTGTTTGAGATGATTGTGATTGCTTTTGTTGGTTAAATGCGTTATTGTGTTTTTGTGATAGGTACTATTGGTCATGTGGCTCATGGGAAGTCCACTATCATTAAAGCTTTTTGTGGTGTGCAGGTAGCTTTTTTATTCGTGTTTATGTTTTAGGCGAATTATCGAGATGATTGCTTGGGTACTGTAATGTCTTTGATGTGTGTGTCAGTAAATAGATCTACAGTTAGTTTGCCGTTAGAAAAAAATAACTAAAAAGCAGGCAATGTTGTTTGTTAATAGGCTTAGATGATATTGAGATTATTCTGACTTTTTATTGTGAATGCGGTAAATAGAGAATAGACCAACCCTAATTATGTATAATAAGCGTGAAATAGAGAATGCTCCTCAGTTCTAAGTTGGCGTATGGTACTTCAAATTAGGAATTCCTTTGATGTTACAAATTTCAACAATGGTCGTTTTCGGCATGGATAATGCCAAATTTGGAATTATGTTATGGGCATAATCTTTCTTTAGATGGGTTTATATGTCATTACACTTGAAAGGAAATTAATTTACCAAGTGCCATGACTATGGGAATTCCTCTGGTTTTTATGTTAAACTGTAGTTTTTTGGATACAACCTATACTCTCTGACCCTGAATACAACTGATTAAATTGTTAATCAGTAGTATGTAGTTGCTCACTCTTGAATCTTAATATATGCAGATTTTTGAATCTAAGGGTTTCATGTAAGCATACAAAGTTCCGTTTCTACCACAAAAATGTAGCTGACCCTGATTACATACCGTTCAAAAGGGTTTGTTTAAGGAAGAAATACAAGATAAAGCGTTCATTACTGGGGGCGGGAGTGTACATTCTAGCTCTAGATTGGTTGATCCCCAGCTCTAATGTTTAACTTGTCATAAATCAAGAAGAGTGGGTCACATTTTTCCTTTTGCTACTGCTGATGATGGCCTAATTGTTAACGCCAATCCTCAAGCAAGTACTAGTGAGGACTTGCGGGTCAAACAAAACCAACCATTGAAGCATGAAGATTATAAAATTGCACTTGTCCAATCACTACGTGATGTTGCAAGGGTATTTGAGTTGGCCTTCAGAGGTCAAAGCTCTGGGTCTAATTTATCATGGTTCTCTTTCTTTTGGCTCGGTGTAGATCAGAATGCATGTTTGCAGCCCTTATCTTATCAGGTTTGTCAAATAACTTGCTAATTATTTGTTTCTCCTCTAACAATACTTATCCACATCTAGATATATGCATGAACTGGTACCTGCTTCAATGCATACATATATACTTAAGGCATGCTATTTGTTGTCCTTTAAAATGGTATATCTGTAGATGAAGTTTCATGTTTTGTTGATCTCAATGCATGAGTTTGAGTCATTATATTAAGTGTTCGGTTACTTGAACACAATAAGTATATGTTAGAGCATGCATAAAATATGGCTTTTGAATTATAACACCAAATACCAGATATTAGTAAATTCTTTTCAGTGTTTCTCCATTTCTAAATGGTGTAAGTAATGGTCTTATGCGCCTCTTTCAGATGTCACTTATAGTGAAGTATAAATACTGAAAGAAACCGCCTAGGGGTGGTCAAGTGGTAAAAAGCTTGTGATTTTCATCACTAAAATGTGAGACGTCTCAAGTTTAAATCCCGCTTGATGCAGACCCCAAGGTGGTCATGCCAAACTCCCAAAAAGGGAGGGATTTACCTGGTTTGAGTCAGTGTGGCAATGCGCTCAAACCCCATGGATTAGTGGGCAAAAAGGTTGGAAACTATGGTTACCAAAAGTAAATAGAAAATACTGAAAGAAAAGTATGTTCAGGTTTTGATAGATTAATGGATAGTTAAAGGATACTCTCCTTTTGATGAAAAAGTAAGTTAAAATGACAAACATGTATCTTCAACATTAGATGTCTGTAACTGCTGCTCAGGTTCCTCGAGTGGTTAAGGTATGAAATGTATCAAGTATTCTTGTATCTCATTCGAATCGGTTATAATAAACTTGTGACTGTATATTGAGTATGAACCATTGATACTATTGGCTCTCTGCCTGCGAAGAGGAAAATTGGCTCAAAGACTACAATTTAGTAATCTTTATTTCCTAAAGGCGATATTATACTTGTTGATAAAAATTGTAACATATCTATTGTAAAAATGTTGATAACATGGTATGACTTACCTGTAGTAACATAATAACATATATGTTGTAAAAATGTTAATAACATGGCATGATTACCTCTAAGTAAGTTCTTTTATGCAATAATGAGTCACAGTTTACTTTGATATTTTTTACTTTTTTATACCTGAAGTAAGGTCTTTTGATATTGCTTTTTTTTACTTTGATTTTGTTTGTATTAACTTCCACTGTTATATGAACTACCTTCCGTCTAGATTATGGGCTAATGTCGCAAAACATCAAATTACTTTGATTTTGGTTTTTGTGCCTTTCACCGCAATAGACAACCAAAGGAAATGTTTTACTGTCGGTTCATGATTGCTTAATAATGAAACTTTGCTCAAATGTTTTGCGTTCTTTTTGAAATTTTAACATGTAATCAAAGTTATTCATCACATGAGATATTATATCGTTAGTAGGAATAAAAGTGTTAAGCCTCTTTAAGCGAATTCTTATTAGTTACGCTATTTAGCTTAATTTTGCTTGAACTGTAATTGGATTGATGTGTTTTGTTGATGTGATCGCTTCATAAGAAAGTTGTATCAGTTGTGATATTTTAAGTTGATGATAGTTTACAATACTTATTAGTCAAACTACATGTCTAAATATCACATAAACATAGTTAATGACTAATATCACTTGTGATATTTTGGAAACAAACAAATATGTTTTCTAACTTTTAATATCACTTGTGATATTTCATTGCTTTATATATTTTTTTATTATCACCTATGTGTTTTTCTAATATTTTTTATACTTTTCAGGTACAAGATGGTTTTTGTGTCTTTCACAGCAATAGACAAGCACAAGAAATGTTTTATTGTCGGTTTATGGTTGCTTACGAATAAAACTTTTATGTGTAGTATCATCTTGTACGTCAAGTTTCTATTTTCATTGTTATTCCTTTTTATTTATTTTAGTATTTGTAAGTGACACTTGTTTATCACTTGTGATATAATATTGTATCAATGTTGAAAAATATTTAAATGATCCATTTTAGTCACTTATGAGTAATATTTAGAGATTTTTTTTTATTAAATTGTCGCTTCGGTACGAGATGTGCATACTTTCGCCTTGGCGCCTCGCGCATCGGCTTTTTGACTCTTATTGCATTGAAGCGCATCACGCTTTATAAAACCTAGGGGTTACTCGGGTTTGGGTCAATTCGGGTTTGGGTCAACCCGAATATGTGTAAAAAGTAAAAAAAACCTTTTTTTACTCTTTTAAATACAAAATATATAAATTTTATATTAATAAAATTAAAATCCTTATTCGGGTCGACCCGAACCCGAGTTAGCCAAAACATTTTAACCCGATACCTGACCCTATTTAGTATTCGGGGTACTCGGGTTGACCCGAATAACCCGAATAAAAATTTGGACCTGACTAACCCGACCTGAATATGCTTAAAAATGTCAACGTGCGGTCGCTAATACCCTCGTTACATGACATGTCTAAGATCACTTGTGATATTTTATAAACATAGTTAATGTCTAATATCACTTGTGATATTTGTTACATGACATGTCTAATATCACTTATGATATTTGTTATATGACATGTCTAATATCACTTATGATATTTTATAAACATAGTTAATGTCTAATATCACTTGTGATATTTCAGAAACAAATAAGTATGATATTTAACATTTAGTATCATATGTGATATTTCATTGTTTTGTATATTTTTTATATATTATCACCTATGTATTTTCTAATATTTTTATACTTTTCAGGTACTAGATGTTTTTTGTGTCTTTAACCGCAATAGACAAGCACAAGAAATGAATTACTGTCGGTTCAAGGTTGCTTAAGAATTAAATTTTGCTCAAAAGTTGTGGTCTTTTGGGAATTTTTGACATTTAATGTATCTTATCTATCACTTGTGATACTATACTCTTAGTAGAAATAAAAATGGTTAAACCTCTTTAGGTGGATTCTTATTTTGCTCAAAAGCAATGCTAAATTAAAGCAACACTCGTTTGATTTTGAGAATACGTCAACTTTATCACATGAGATTTAATTATATGTGATATTAATTATATGTGGAATACCATAATTAATGTCATATTATATTACTTTATCTCATGTGATTTTATTATTATTTATTTATCACTGGTGATACTACAATGTTATGGGTAATAATTGTTAAGCTACGGGTGAATCTTAGTTTATAAAGGTTATATTTATCACCGGTGATATTCCAATCTCAGGGTTAATGAGTGTTAAGCCACGAGTGAATCTTAGTTGATAAAGGCTATATTTATCATCGGTGATATTACAATCTTAGGGATAATCAGTGTTAAGCCATAGATGAATCTTAGTTAATAAAGGTTCCGAAGGCGGATTTGGCAAGTCTGAAGGCGGATGTTGTTTTCAAATAGAATATCACATGTGGTAAAGAAAGTTTATGTATATATCACTTGTGATATTATACCTAGTAGTTAGGGGTTTATGGTTTTTGGTATATGGTTTAGAAGTTAGGGGTTTAGAGTTTTTGGTATGGATTTTAAAGTTTATTTAGATATCACTTGTAATATTGTACCTAGTGGTTAGGGGTTTAGGGGTTGGTACAGGGTTTAGTGGTTAGGGGTTTAGGGTATAGATTTTAAAGTTTATGTATATATCACTTGTAATATTACACATAGTGGTTACTACTAAGAGTATAGTATCACAAGTGATATTAGACATGTCATGTAAAACCCTAATCCTCGAACTACTAAATCCTATACCAAAAACCTTATACATGAAATATGTCTACTAAAGCATATACCAAAAACCCTATGCCAAAAACCTTAAACTCTCCCTAACCATTAAACCCTATGCCAAAACCCTAACCCTCTAACTACTAAATCCTATACCAAAAACCTTATACATGAAATATGTCTACTTTTGGTCATTTTATTGCCTTATCACATGTGATATTACTCATATGTAAAATACCAGAATTAATGTAACATTGTATTGTTTTATCACATGTGATATTACTCATATGTAGAATACCAGAATTAATGTTACTATATTGCTTTATCACGTTAGATATTACTTTTTAGTGACTAAGAACGACAATTTAAATAATCTTCATCTTCCTTACAATGTTATATCATAAGAGTTATATAAGTGTCACTTACAAATAGCAAAATGCATGAAAAGGAAGCAAACTATGACAATAAGAACTTGACGTGTTCTCAAAATCAAACAAGTGTTACATTAATTTAGCATTGCTTTTGAGCAAAATAAGAATTCACCTAAAGAGGCTAAACCTTTAATGTTATCTACCACTTATGATATTTTACTATTAGTAGGAATAAAGTGACTAATTTCACATTCTATTACCTTATCACCTGAGATATTACTCTAGATTTACTAAGACAGACCATTTAAATACGAGTGTTGATATATATGCTTACATATGAGACGTAAAGTTATGCCTACTCCATACATCTTTTGCCAAGTGTCTTACACGTCTTCTATCTCATCACTTTTCACCAATCAATATTTTAAATCCACCAATCACATTTGTAGGTTTAATTGTAGGTTCAAGTTTTAGGCATACATTTCATTTTTCTTTAAATACTTTTCAACTTTGATACAATGTTATATCACAAGTGATAAACAAGTGTCACTTACAAATATCAAAATGAATAAAGAAGAATCAAACTATGAAAATAAAAACTCGATTTATTCTCAAAACCAAGTAAGTGTTGCATTAATTTAGCATTGTTTTTGAGCAATTTAAAAATTCGCTTAAAAAGGCTTAACAATTTTATTCCTGATAGCGATATAATATTATAAATGATAAATAACATTGATTACACCAAACTCTTCGTAGTTACACTTACACTTTTTCACATGGGATATTACTCATACGTAGAATACCATAATTAATGTCACATTATATTGCTTTATCACATGAGATATTACTCTTAAGTGACTAAGAACATCATTTTAAATACTCTTCATCGCTCTTCATCTTACTTACAGTGTTATATCACAAAAGATAAATAAGTGTTATTTAAAAATACCAAAATTAATAAAAATGAAGCAAACTTTTGAGCAATAATAAGAGTATAATATCATAAGTTATAGATAACATTGATTACATGTTAAAAATTCCAAAAAAGAACACAAAACTTTTGAGCAACGTTTCATTCTTAAGCAACCGTGAACCAAAAATAAAACATCCTTGTGCTAGTATATTGCGATGAAAGGCGCAAAAACCATGTTGTACCTGAAAAGTATGAAAAGTATAAAAATATTAAAAAATGTATACGTGATAATATATAAAAAAAAATACAAATCAATGATATATCAAAGGTGATATTAAATGTTAAAAGGCATATATGCTTGTTTGTTTATGAAATATCACAAGTGATATTAGACATTAACTATGTTTATGAAATATCACAAGTGATATTAGACATGTCATATAATAAAGTTTAACTAATAAGCATTGTAAACTATCATCAACTTAAAATATCACAAATAATACAACTTATCAACAAAACACATCAACCTAATTGCAGTTCAAGCAAAATTAAGATAAATAACGTAACTAATAAGTAAAATTACATTATAAATAAACTTAATATATCACAGGTGATAATACACTAGTTTTATGCCTAAGAAGCATCTTGAAGCACATGGCTTAATCGATGATAAATAAGAGGAGTAAGAATAAGTGCAATACATATGTCATAAGATGATTAAATTAGGTATAAAATTAGTCATATAAATTAGTCATCCTAATCATTTTTCTATTTACCTATCATTTAACCGCATGTCATTATCCTTATGGAATAATAAAAATAAGTGGTTTTTATAAATCCATAGGTTTACAATAAGATTAGCAGACTACAAGTTTATATTTTGATACTAGGTAGGCTAGAGTATCCTAAATAGTTAAAAATTAATGTTGTTAGTCAACATTTAGCTATCTTTTCAAAGTCTGATATAAATTTCATTAAATCAAGTTTTAAGTCAAATGATTAAATCATTGAAGGGAGTGGTTAACCAAGATATTCCAATCTCATGCTTGTTAGAAAATGTAGGATCCCTAGATCATTCCATGTATGAAGCACACGATCAATGGCACAAAGATTAAAACAATGAATAACTTTTGATTGAAATGAAACAAAAAGTGGCTACCAAACTCTAAAAGATGAAAAATATAAAATGAAGTAGCTATATTGTCTAACCTAATTTTGACTAAACTAGGACTATTTATACTAACTAAGATTTGCCTTTGAGGGCTTTCTTTTTGGGCTTTTTACATCTTGGCCCTTATACATAATAAACATTAAATAACATAGTCTTTCGAGCTAGACTTTTGTCTTGTAACTTCGAGTGACCGAAGCTTCTTTGTTTGGGTCCATTTAGGTGAACCTAACAATCTCCCCCTAGATGAGGTCATGAGAAGTTCACTCGACCTTGTCTCTTTAGCTCGATGTTGATGGGGTACTTCACTTGTTGTGCTTTGGTAATTCAAACGTTAACACCTTGATCATGATCTTCAGAATTTGATGTGATGACTTGATCTTGATCTTTGACTTGTTTAAGCTTTACTTCTTTGAATTACTTTGTGATCTCCTTTCACTTAGACTTTGCCATACGCTGATCTTTAGTCTCACATGCTCATATCTGTTGGAATCTTTGAAAGCTTTGATGATGTCTCTTCTTCCAATCATTGTAACTTTTAGAATTTGAAGAAGACATTGATTCTCAGAGATTGTGCGGAAGCCTTGTATGAAAACTTTCTTGATTACTTCAGATACTGTGGTATGGATATGAGCATGTGTCTTGCATCGGAAACTTTGAGTCGTCATTCGCCATGATATAACAATTTAGTCACCAACAAAAACATTTTGTTATGTAAAATCCACTTAATGTGTTCTAGAAAAACATTTTGTGAACACACAAAGGTTTTATATTTTGCCTAACACACAAAAAATTCAGCAATTATAAAGGCAAACATACCTTGGATGATGTTGCTACAACCACCACCTTACCGACCCATCCTCATCAGTTATGATAATTTCAAAAAGTAAGCTATTATATTTCAGCTAAGATATCATCAAAATTGCTATTAAACTTGATTAAATTATAAATAGTGCATACTATTTTAAAAAAATATATATAATAGTGGCTTAGTGCAGACACATAAGTAGTAACTAGTAACTGTATAATAGCTATCCAAACACTCTTTTATATTAGTGCAAACTATTTTTTTCAAACATTCCTATATATTAGCTATCCAAACACTCCTACATGTCAGTCCAAACACTCTATATAATCATGGTTTCCTGATCATATTAGACTTTAGTACTTGATCATACTACTATACCAAATATTGTTCTAACTCAAACATATTACTATACCAAATATTGTGCAGAAGACATTTCATAGTTAAAACGAGTAATTTTCAATGGAGATAAAAGGGGTTGGGTTATGAGTTGTCCCCGAAACACCTTAAGGTGTTTCAGGGACAACTCATGAACCCAACCTACCCCCCTTTATATCAAAGATAATAACCCGTTTTAACTAAAAATCATTTAAATGACAGTTTTAAAATGCATAAAAGGTTTGTGTATTGAATAAAATAAAATTTTGTTTGACATGTGTTATGTAACGTACAATGTCGCAAATAAGGAGCATCAGCCTAGCTTTCATGATATGTGGACGAACGATGCACACTGTAGAGAATGGCAACGAGAGGACTAAGCACCAGCGATAGCATTTGCAATCACTAAAAATCTACATGAAAAGAGTAACACAATATCGTTATGAGAAAGATTCAATGGCACATGAAATGACTAAGTTAACCACAATATTACGTTAAAGTAGGGAGGTTGCTATAATCAACTTCAAACTTGAAAAACAGAATTGTTGGCTAGTCGTGCCCATAGCGGTAGCAGCTGCTAGAGCTGCAGCAATGACATAGATCCTTATAATGAAGTAAAATATGCCAAGAGATCTCTTCCCCCCGTAACCGAGTCAATGATGACTTAGATGACTTATATGTATTTCTCCCCGTAACCCAAGAGCTCTCTTATAATGAAATCCTTCCGAATTTATATGTACATCCAATTTGCGTATGAACCACACGACATAGGATCTTCGACTTCAGGTTGAAGTTAGAAATACTCTGATCCAATTCATGATTCGTTGACGCCTCTAACTAACCAAAACCAAAATTACACCAAATCAAAACTCATATAACCAAACAAACATATCAAATTGAAAAACACAAATACTGCAATCCATTACAACATCTTTAATATAAATTTTATTTTGTATTTAAGATAGTACAAAAAAGGAATTTTTTTACTTTTTACACATATTCGGGTTGACCCGAAACAGAATTGACCCGAACTCGAGTAACCTCTAAGTTTTAAAAAGCGCGATGCGCTTCGATGCAATAACAATATGATAATATCATGTTTTCGAATGGCATTTTCATTTTCATAGGGTTGACATACCCCATGTCATGATATATTAACTTATCAAAATAATACAAGATAGTGATGATCTATAAGTTCATCCAAAGATCAACTATAAATGATATAATAATGCTTTACTAACAAGACAACCATATTATACAAGCATCTCATTACCTATTGATTATTAGCCGCTTCATGTCCAGCTTTTTAGGCCAATACTTTGGACATGCTGAGAGCCTCTAAAGGTAGATGAAACCAATATTGATAAACTACATACGTGACATACAAAATGAATAAACATGATTTTCGATAGGAGAAACTACATTGCAAAGAGTACAAGATCTAAAAGTAGATGAATAAACGATACAAATTCATTTCTTAAGTTAGTGACAGCCTAAAAGGTATAAGTTGGTCTATTAGTTGTTGGCATGATAATATCAGAGATTTACACCCTATAAAATATAAAATCAAAAATGATCAAACATGTAGAAAGGACTAAGGCTAACTAATAACAAGAAACTTATAGTGCCAGACCACCAATTCTCTTAAGAGAGTATCAACATGCCCTTTATAGACGCCTTTAAATTTTATCAAGAACGACATGCAATATATTTTGTAATATTTGACACCCAATCAGTGAAATGTTTTTGCCGTACGAGTTTATGTAAAAATCAGAATGTTTAGACAACCGTTAACCAACTCCAATCACTTAACGATGATGTTAAATCCAAACAAACTCCGACCTAATCCACCTATACCCACTTCTATACTGGCGTAATTTTCATTGAGGCATTTTATCAAACACTTTGTGTTCATACTAAAAATGAAAAAAGTAAACTAGCAATTACATAATAAATGAACACAGTAATCACAATGATGAACATCTTATAAGATCATGATACAAACTTCAGCTCAATAATGGTGCTAATATCACACTAAGTCTTAATTCAAAAAATAATTATTATTAATAGCAGCAACATAACAATAAGAAGCTCACCACGTTTCCATAGCTGAATTTGATAAACATGATCATTTGAACCGTTTTTTTCGTGATTATAAGATCATGAATTGGTTTGTTTTGAACCGTTTTTTCAAGGATCGTTTGATTAACTAGTTCCTTGTTTCATTTCTTTGTTCATTTCGTGATTTGCATGTTTAATTTGCGCAGAATTTTGGATTTTTTGGTTAGGGTTTGATTTGTAGAGAGAGAATGTGCCTGATGTGTGTGTTTTTTTTGTGAGGGAAATTAGGGTAGTTTGAGTGGTTGGACGTGTCCTCGAAATAAGTTGGTCATGTTTGACTTTTCCCCCCGCCTCTCCATTCTATCGAATACTTTGCCGCTCCATTTTCTCGCCAATGTTTTCCCGAGGATATGTCCTCGGGAAAAAGTTTGACTAAAACATAGAAATTACAGAACATAACCAAATATTACAATTCACATTTTTATTCAAATGCAAATGAAAAATCATGAAAAAACCACTGCTTTTTGTCAGTGAGAATGTTCACTGAAATACATATTTTTCTCAAAAATTTACATGTCAAAATAGCAGAAACAATCTCCATTTCCCCCAATTTCTTAAAACCCTAATTCACTCAATCATGGCCCTGTCAAAACTAAGTTACATCAACCACCTCAAAACCCTAATCATCAAAACCCACCACCGTTACCCACCACCACCAAAAACCCTAACCACCACCATCCGCCACCTCTCCTTCGCCACACCCGAAGACGCCGCCGCAAACGCCGCCTCCGCATCGAACCCCCTCTCAACTCCCTTCGCAACTCCAATACCCAAACACCTTCCCAAACCCCAAATCCAAACTCCCAGAACACGTCTCCGTCTTAACCGGCACTCGCCTCACTCTCCACAACAGGATCCTTAAACTCATTAGAGATAATGACTTAACTGAAGCTGTTTTGTTGACACGTCATTCTGTTTATTCTAATTGTAAGCCCACTATTTTTACTGTTAATGCAGTTATGAACGCGTGTTTGCGACAAGCGAAATACGCCGAGTTGTTGAATTTGCATAGGTTTATTACCCAAGCGGCGATTTCCGCGAATATTGTGACGTATAATTTGGTGATTACTACTTATTTGGAATGTAGGAAAGTTGATACCGCGTTAGAGCATTATAAGCAGTTAGTGGAAAATGCGCCGTTTGAGGCGAATAGTACGACGTATAGGGTTTTGGTTAAAGGGTTGGTTGATAATGGGAAGTTGGATAAGGAGGATATTTTGGGAAAAGGGTGGGAGGCGGATGCGACGGTTTATAGTTATTTGATGTCGGGTGAGGCCAAGAACGGGAACTGGGAGGGTGTTTTTGGGTTGTATGAGGAGCTGAAGGAGAAGTTGGGTGGGGTTGTTTACGGGAGTTTGATCAAAGGGTATTTTTTGAGAGGGATGGAGGACGAAGCGATGAGGTGTTTTGAGGAGGTGTTTGGGGATGGGAGTAAGGTGAAGATGAGTGCGGTTGCTTGGAATTCTGTTTTGGATGCGTTGTTTAAGAATGGCAAGTTTGATGTTGGGCTTAAGGTGTTTGATAAGATGCTTGGACTACATGATCCGCCTAAAGTGTTGATGGTTAATTTAGGGAGTTATAATGTTGTCGTGGACGGGTATTGTGGTGAAAAGAGGTTTGATGATGCGATTAAGGTTTTCAATAGTATGGGGGAGAAGCGGTGTTATCCTGATACACTTTCTTTTAATAATTTGATTGAGCAGTTGTGTGAGAACGGGTTGTTGGGTAAGGCGGAAGAGGTTTATAACAGTATGAGTGAAAAGAGCGTGAATCCGGATGAATTTTAAGGAAGACCGTCCTGATGATGCTGCAGGTTATTTCAAGGCAATGGTTGAAGCGAAACTGAGGCCGAATTTGGGAGTTTATAATCGGTTAATGGATGGGTTAGTGAAAGTTGGGAAGGTTGATGAGGCGAAAGCGTTTTTCGATATGATGGTACCAAAGCTCAGAATGGATGATGATAGTTATAAGTTTATAATGAAAGCGTTGTTTGATATTAAGAAACTTGATGAGGTACTTGAAATCATTGGTAAAATGTTGAGGGAGGAACCTTTGGATTTTTCGGAGGAGTTGCAAGAGTTTGTTAGGGAGGAGTTGAGGAAAGAAGAAAGGGAGGAGGAGTTGGTGAAGTTGATGGCGGATGTAGAGCGGGAAAAAGCGGAGGCTGCGGCTAAAGCAGTTGAAGAAGCTGAGAGAGCGAAGGCTAGTACACGTGCTGCGGTTTCTTCTTTGTTGCCGTCTAGGTTATTTGGTGACAAGGTTGATGAAGAAAATGAGGAAGGTAATAAGGTTGGTGAAGAGAATGTGGAAGAAAACGAGGCTGGTGGTGAAGTGAATGTGGAAGAGGATGATGCATCTGGTGAACAGGTAAATGCATAAGTTAGTTCGTGTTTGTTTATGTTGATTTAGGAGTTTTAAGGTGTTACGAATAATGACTTGTTTCTTTTGTTGGTATTATAAAGATCAAATCATGAGTATGATGATGATTTGTTCATTGGAAATATATTGGTTTTGCTGAAAAAAAAATAGCACAAACAAAAAAGAAAAACATGTATTCTCTATACACATTTACATCCCAATTAAATCAATAAAGATATTTTATTTTCATTCATTATGGTTAATTAAAAAGTTAACTCAACCAAACTCCAAAAGAAGATGAAGATCATGAGGTTCGCCGATCATTTTCAGCCGTTCGCAGCACCTCTTTTGCCATAGAAGAAAATGTCTGAGCATTGTCTTGCATTTCTGCTGTTCTCAAGTTGATACCCTGTCCAAATCACAATTTGTTTTATCTTTTTACTTTTACTAGTAGAATAAGTTGGTTCTCGAGTCATAGTCGCAGTTATAGCAATAACAAGCAATGAGTAAACTAAGTGAAAACATTTCGAGCCAAAAAATAAGTATTAAACATCAATGTAAAAATAAGATATTCTAACCTACCTTTAGTTTTTTTATGTTGTCACTGAGCTTGTTTTGCGCCATTTTAGCAGCACTCGTGTCCTTCAATGACACAAACAAAGATATCAATATATTATCATTTCACAACTTCACTGTCTTCACAGTGTTCAGCAAGTTCAAGCTAATAATTTTCTTGAATGATAAACATTAATATAATACTTACGCCAGTCAAAGTGAATCCATATTTTTTCTTTATTTCATCAACTGAACCAGGTTTCTCATCAACTGGTTCTTCCTTTACTTGCACTTTCTCCTTTTTAACATTCATCTCTTTCAGTTTACCTGTAAATATAAAAAAAAATTACCTTCAAAACCGCACTTGCATAACATAGTGAAAGTGGGATGATGTTGAAGATAAGTCAAACCAACCTTTAAATGCATTAAATTTACTAGTTAGCTTCTTCTTGTTAAGAGCTGCCATCATGGTATTTCCTTTTGGTTTATCTTCTGGGCCGTCAATATCAATATCATCTACAAGAAAACATGTAAAGATGTAAAATTGTTGTTTAACAGAACTATGCAAAGTTTGAGATGACTGGTGCGTAAAAAGGTCAAACCTATATCCAGTTGAGTATCATCTTTATCTGTTGGGACATATTCCCGGCTTTCACTCTCTAATGGAAAGTTAGCCACTGAAAATAATGTTGACAAGTCCTCAAAGCTTTCTCTAGCAGATTCCGGTTCTGCTTCTGGCTCATGCTTTGGTTTGCTTCCTTTAATCATAGAGCTAAATATTCCCTATTGTAGAAAATAGGTTGAAATTTCGGTAACATATTATTCGAGCATGGGAAATCTAAGAGTTCATCAAAGTAATAACCTTTTTTTTCTCTTTGTGGATTGCGTGATCAGACTGAATTCCTTGTGGAAATATCATATCCTTGATATAAACATTGGTAGCCGAGTCTAAATGCCTAAGACAAAAAAAAAGTTGCCATTAAGAAATGATTATAGAAAACATAAAGTAAAGAAAGAATTCATCACCATCGGGTTCTTGTACCTGAAGATTTCCCTGTGGAGTATAACTGAAGCAATAATAACTTCCTGATCCCCATTAACCTGCACCATGGAAATTGAGATTAATTGAATATGACGATTATGCTACTTAATTAAAGTGGATCACTGCCGTTTCGTGAAGCATGATGATTAAGCTACTTAATAAAAGTGTATTACCATGATGATATCACCATTTTGCGAAGCACATATTGAACTATCAGGTAAGGAATTTGGTTTTGATGTTGAAAGTGTAAGGCCTCTAATTGATGTTGCCTTCAAAAGGGATAAGTCTGGAAGGGATCTGAAATTCCAATATAACGAAGTCACATCACAAACGTGTAGAATGTTATACCAATATATCTAAACGGAATGCAAAGTAAAGATCACCTAATTTCAATTTTTCCATTAGTAAAAACAAGTACAAGGCCTGTATCAGAACAGCATGTCGAAGCCCAGCAACAAACGGAGGAAGTGAACTTCTTTTTGTAGCAAACCTTCTTCACACCCTGAACAGAATATAGAGTTTTGGTACTGAGTATATTTTTACTGATTATAATATCACTGTTCAAGAAAAGTTAATTCTTTTAACCTGAACTGCATGTGGAAGTGAATACACATAAGTAGCTTTTTCAGAACATAGTAGCAATAAGTCCTTCACTATGCCATCATCAAAAGAATTGCCACCCTTGGATGCATTAGATCCCCTGCCAGATGTTCCCTGCTCATCTGCAAAGTGATATATAATTGGTTTATATTTTCATATGTGACCAAGTAAATAGTAATATGAAAACCTTTACAAGAAAGTGTGATTTGGTACCTAACATGTGGATGAGTAAAGCTTTAGATGGTTTTTTTGGATGGACTGGTGAAGTGTTGAGTATATTTCCTGTTTCACTTTCAAGAGCCCAGGCGGATGAATCCTTTGTCGCAGCCGCTAGAACACTCTTTTCAAAACCATGCAAGCTGCACATACCAAATTGCAGAGAGACAACAGCTGTCGACAACTCACTTGCTATGCGTCTCTCGTATAACAAATTTGGTCCCCCGATATCTATTACTGAAACCTGTGTTTATAATTGCTACATTCAGTAGTAGTTGGAACAGAAGGAAAGAAGAATAGGAGATATGATTTCTTACATATCCTTTATCTGAACCGACAGCAATGAATTTAGAGTCATGACTTGTAACTATTGAAAGCACTGCTCCATTAACCTTCACAAGTTTAACACTTTGAATGATGTTGCTTCCTTTCTTTGAACTTCCTGCTAGAAATGGTCATATTTTTGGCAAGAAATAACATCATTGGTGCAGAATTTCATATAGCATCTAATAACTATAAGCAATAAATATGGAAGTCAGTGCTCAGTACCTTGTAATGACAGAAAACTGCTCTCTGTAGCATATGGCTCAGGTTTAAACTTGAAAATTCTAACCTGCAGCATAACATATCATAAACCATGCAAGTCAAATTGAAACGTAACCTGCTCCTAGAATCTGATAGCAGATAACTTACTGTTCCACTTTGATCTCCTGATATGAGTAATCGTGCTTCCATATCATAGCACAATGCAGTCAGGGGTACACCACTTAAAGCCTCGTCATCCTCATTCTGCATTGTTATAAATTGCATCAGTAAAAACAGTGATATGTTACTATAATTTCATCCGTGGTATTTGAGTCTAAATAGAGAAGTTACCTGCTGATTAAATGATACAATTGGAATCAGAAGTGGAGATGACGCATCGCAAAAGTTTATAGCTCCATTACTGTGTCCTGTTATATATATGTTTTTAAAATTCGAGAAACTGCTAAAACCAGTTGAGGAAGATCCATCTTTTGTCTTAGCATCAAACATAAAAAGTGAAGGAATCTTCCTTGACAACAATGTGTAATCCTGTGAAGACAAACACTGAATATGAATACAATTTTTTTTCTTTTTCATTTATACGAAAATGCGCTTCTATTAGAAAAATTGATATTACCTCATCAGTGGAAGATAACATGCATGGATTGTCAGTGATGAACTTTGCTACAGTGATGCATGGGTCAGCATATGGTATTCTCACCTTAACTTCTTTCGGAAGTGAAGGTGGAGACTTAGATTGGGACTGAACCAAATACTTTTCAATCGCGACATCATCATATACATAAACTTGGCCTGACTTGCCAAGCACAACAAAGCAATCCTCTTTATGTTTGTTCTGTTCATTGTATGATGAAACAATCTCCATGTCAACACATGGTTCAGGTGCAGCAATTGGCAGTTTTGTAGTGCGAGATTCAATCTGGTCATTTATTATTACAACCTACCACACAGAATCAAATTTTACCACCAAAAAAAGTTCATGAACCAGAAATAACCCGTAAAAGGTAAATGTTTGTTAGTACCTGTAACAAGTTTGCAGATGAGAAGTCCGAAGCACCGAGAACATATAACCGACTTGCTTTCCCGTCTGCATAAACCCATTTCAATCTGGCGATTGGGATTTTGTCCAATTTATATCCAAGATTTAGTTTGAATAAAGGACCACTTTGGGTCCCACTTAACTCCGTATCAGTCGCAAATTCGGTTTTTGAGTCGGGAACACTCCAGATTAGAAGTTCTCCGTTGTTGTATCCAATAACTACTTTGCTTCCAAAAGGACAAGCCCAACACGCAGCTGTTACCATTTTAGTGTCGTGATTTAGCGAGTGCATCAAAGTTCCCCCCGTTGTAAAAATGGGTTTGCTATCTTGAATTGACCATAATGCAACAAATCCATTTCTATAAATTATAAGAATCCTGAATTGAGAAATGACACGTGATGTAAGACTTGAGAGATTATTTAATAGTAACTAGCGTTTGAAAGGAAAGCTGTTCTTGGACATCACCTCTTACTTTCAGCAGTTGGTTGAGGTAGCATATACATAACAGCAGCATTACTGGGATCTTCAGTTGAATTACCTAGATAGGTTATTCATGTTATAGTTACCATTACAAACACATTAACCATCAATAATATCAAGAATGAGTTTTTATCCGAACATCAGTCCAATACTCCAATCTTCCAAAATTGTTGACAAAAAACATGTTGGTTTCAGATATAAACTTATTTAAGTACTTCACAAAAGGCCTCCGTTAAGAGCAAGGCTTCCGTATTCTTATAACCTCAATTGAAATATGGGGTATCAAAGAGTAGAGGAAAAGGTACTACACTGTCTATTATATATCCCTTCTGATTTAGCTCTTTTGTATTCAATTAGCCTTATGACTAAACGATTAAGAATATTATTCTTGTGACTATAGCCATTCCAAGTAACCAAGAAGTGCATGTAGGAACAATTAAGTCCTGTAAAAAAGTGGCTCACCATGAGATGCCGTAAAAGGAATTCGATAATTCATTTGTACTAAATCACATGATTCTTTGTCAAACTTCAAAACCGAAACATTACCAAACGAGTCCCCAACATACCTGTAAGGGACAAAAATATGTAAACTGAAAAACTTGTATATGTACAATTGCTAAACTCTCTTATGAAATTTAATGAACACTTACATGTAAAAGGTACGTTGAAGGACTGTAAAAGATGTAATTTCGCCCTTATATACATGCACATGAGCTAATGACTTCTTTTCTATGTCCCAAACCTATGTAATTTGATGGAATTAGTACATCAATAAGAAGCATGCATCTGATTTAGGAGACAAATGATATAAGCGGAATTAAATCGCATCAATTTGTATCCAAAGGACTTACCTCGATATGATCTTTCGCATTAATGTTTATAAGATACGGCTGGGTATGGATGAACTGAAAGGGAGAGTATATAACAATAAATTAATTTACAGAGGCCATTATGGTAATTCATTTGGAAATTTTAGAGGATGACAAACCTGCAAAAATTTGCTTGGTACTTCCTCAGGAGATTCCATTACTGCCTGAGTGTTATCTTGTCCAAATAACTTAATACGGCCATCTCTAATAAGAAATACAAATTCTATTTAAAAAGGATATTCAAGTAAGAAAATTCAATGTACAAGTCCAGTAGTACTTTGATTGTGTTTATGTTAAAGCATTGTATCAACGTATAATGTGTTTAATTAATTTTTTAATCTTACAAAAACAAACATGAAGAGCATCAGTACAATTAGTAGCAGCAGGAGCTACAGTTACTGACAGTGCGGGTAAGAGAAGCTTACATGGTTGACATAGCAAGAGTCTTCTGAATAGGGTCATGAGCCAGCAAATTACATCCTGATAGGAGGCCATAATGGAAAACAGGACGTGGATTTACTTCGTCAGATTTCAAAGCATCTCGATTTCCTCCAGGCTGCAGCATAAGAAATGATAATAGTGATTACGAGTCAAAATATCACTTTTGAGATTCCTAACAGCCAAAATAAAAGAGCTATAGCCACTATTTAGTCTTGGTTATCTTCTCGACAGGCAAAAGTACTAGATTGCAGGGATAGGTCATACAAGTTTATAAAGATCCAAGTAAAATTTAACCAACGCATTCAAACAATGATCTAACCACTTGAACTAATCAACCGCCAGAACCTCAAACCGACATCCACTACAACCAGTCACGTTGTATGACATTTAGACTATCTTTTGAAAACTAGGGCAAGTCGAGTTAAATTAAGCTAAGAAATGTTCCACGTGTTTTGTACAACAGAATACAGCTTCAATTGACCTTCCAAGAAGTTATTTATATGGGAAACTTAGAATTGCCTCACATCATCCATTGTTACTTAAACACATAATATTATAGATTCCATTTCATGATTACTATGAAACATTCCGTTTATATTCATTTCAGGTACGAACCAATGTTATTGTGTTATTAACCTCTTATCATATATAACATTCTTAGTTTTGTGTTTTATCCATGAAACAACAAAAACAAAAAACAACATTCTGTTAAAGTTTATGGTCTTGTCACGGTTTTTTTTTCCTACTTTTAGAACAAAAACTTTTCCTACGGTTAATCTCAGGATATATCTCACAGATGTTTTTAAGTAGACTTGGACCCAAAACCTCTTGGTTAATAGGCACACTCACATAGTACTAAACCAAAAGCTTTGGGTATTTGTCACGGCTTTTAGTATTTCGAGGTCACTGCTTATGTAGGATATAACTTCACATGAGTTAAGGCACTCAAAACTTCATCTCAAATACATATATTTCTTTTGTCTCAAATAAGTGTCCACGTTTTTATTTTGACATGTTTTAAAATAAGCATTCACTCTATATTTCAACCTATCAAAATAAACTTTAATGGTAAGAGATACTATTTCATCGGCGGAAAATACCTTTAAGAATTTCTTAGATTTTGTGTATTTTTAAGGTAAACATTTTCTTTTTTTTTAATTTTTTATCTTTTTCTATTGCGAGGAGTTTTAACGCATTTGGCGAGTGGACTAATCTCCCACGTGAGTTTGCTTGGCTACCTCGATGGGCACCATCCTTTTCCGTTGAGATTTTTTTCACACCCAAAGCTCGAACCCGAGATCCCTAGTTAAGAAGCAAGATGCCTTTAACTATTCATGTCAACCTCAATTGGTATTTTTAAGGTAAACATTGTACCTAAAAGACCAATTGGATTGGATCTCATTGACTAATCAAACATCATATTAACAAACAATGATAACATTTTATTTCTCTTCTAAGATCTTAACACGTGTGGAGCCATACCTCAATTATTGACATATAAAAATGATAACAAGATAAAATATAATAGTATCAAAAATCATTTTTTTCCTAGTACGAAAATTTAGTGGGTCACTTTTAGAAGTTAATCAATATTTTAAACATAACTAAATGTAAATTTCCACGAAAAGAAACAAAATATGACATTTACTTTGACTGTCTTCGTAACAACCTTAACCGAAAGGTAAAATAAAGTAACTACCTAACAATTTTAAAAGTCTTGCTATTTAAGGCAATATTTGATATTTTTTACCAACTATACCAAGCAAATACATTGTCATTTACTCCACTTTAAGTCCAAGTTTTTAAAAATTTGTAGATTTTATAGTAACATTTAAGATACCTTAATCCCTGAAAAAAATTTACCATTTTATTTTTGGAAATAACATGAAAATAAAAACCCATTATTGTGCATTCCAACATTCATCTCGTACGGTAAGGGCTTAGCCTCTCCTGCGCCGACTCCGGACTATCTAAAAAGGTAGTCGCATTGGCATTAGTCGACTTGCAATGTCGAGTTGGAAACCCAGATATACCAAAAAAAACATTCATCTCGTAAAATGTGTCTATTTATCGTGATGCCCACATCTTATTACCTCCGATTATCTACAATACAGTTAGGGCGAAACCAGAAAGTTATAGTTACGGGAACAAACTTTGATAATTCTTAAAAACTACACTACAAATCAATTCATTAAAGGAGGAAATTACAAAAATAACCACGCTACGGTTTTTTTTCAATTTTTTTCGCTAGGGGCGCTGTCTCCGCAAGTTAGTAGTATAGTTTCCCCAAATTACAGTCACATGTTTTGAAACAAAAATAAAAATAACAGTAATTATTCAAAACAAAAAGAAACAGTGATCGATGAGCAATTAGACCAAAAACATGTAGTAATCTAAAGCATTGTAACTCATCAGAAATGATAATAAAAAATTAGAAACACAAGTGACAGTTTTGATAATTAACTAACAGATGAAGCTTAAAGATATTTTTTTAAAAAAAGGATGAAACATACATACCTTCTTCAAGGAAGCTATTTCAACTAGCTTTTTAACAAACATTTTCTCTCAGATTAACAAAACTTCAACACGATTTTATGATAAATTAGTCTGCGATCTGCCGGCGGGGAGTGACTGTGTGTGTTTTTTTCTGCTTAGTGAAAACCGCTAGTCGTATAAAAACGGTTGCTTTTTTATTACGGGTGGTGGTGTTTGAGAAAGAAAAAAGACAGATATTTGCTGTTTAAATTTCATCAAAACTTTCACTTTACTCCCTTCAAGTATTCGACATAAGCAATTTACGCCCTTCTTACCTCTTGCGGTTCAATTTTGGGAAATGGTTAGGGCGGAGCATAATAGACCGCGGACCGGGATCCGGTTCGGCCCAAGAAATCAGAACGAACCTTCGATCCGGTCTTCGGTCCATCCTTTTCATCGTATTCAGTTTTCGGTCCGGTTCGGTCTTACAAAAAACCGATAATTCCCGGACATGGACCGACCACTTCGGTCTGGTCCTTGGTCCGGTGTTTTGGATAAAGTCGATTTTTGGTCTGGTCCGGTCTTGATCGGTCATGTTCGGTTTTTGAACCGTGATCAGTACTATGATACACTATATAGTAAATATCAAGTATAATACATATGATTCAATACCACATTGTATAATTCAATACTTTCATATACTAGGATTTTAGGCAAAACATAACGCTTAACTGATAGTACTAGAACAAAAATCTAATAGTAATGAATAAAGATAGTTAAAAAAGTTGTTTTTAATAACTAATAACAGTTTTTTTTTAAATTACTGATTCTTTTCATCTTATTATACTATATAGCTAATAAGCCATGAAATTTGACTCTTATACTATCAAACAAAAGCTAAAGGACGAAGAATGGTTTCTCGGGGTTTGTTATGGTATAAAAGTTGGACTAGATTTGAGACTTAAACAACTATACATCACTTTCAATTTTTTCTAGTTTTAAACAATAATACGAGTACCTAGAAGATTGTGACAGATATACGAGGGTGTTTATCAAATTAAGTGATGGGATATAAGGTTTTTAATTAGCCTCTTATAAGAGAGAGCGAAACTTTAATTTCTCTCCCAATTAAGAAGGAATAAGGCTTGAGTCAACATTTTCTCCCTACTAAAAAGAAAGTAAACACCCGTTAAAATCTTACAATTTGGTCATTTCATTTGTCATCTCAGTTTAGCCACATTAACTTTAAGTCAAGTTAACATATGTAAGAAACATAACAATTTGAAACCTATCAATATATAAAAAAGTAACATAATACTAGTAATACAATTATGTTGGTAATTCAAAGACAAAACAAACAAAAGAAGTGGAAAGCTTTATTCAAATTGTCAAACCAACTACAAAGACAAATTTAAATGTATCAAGTACAAAATTTTAATTCAAATGTACCAAATTTTAAAATTAAAGGTACAAAAAAACTAATATCATTGACCTATATTTATAGGTAACCAATGACATAAAATCAACGAAATCACAAACTGACTCAAATTATAAAATATACCTGAAACTAATATCTATCTAAAATCAAATTTACGAAACAAATACTAGAGTTTAAGTCACTTTTTAACAAATAATGTATGCAAATTATAAAAGTGTATATCATATCATCCTAAGACGTTCAAAGTTTAAACGATTATAACAATATTAGGGTCAACTTTCGAGTATTTAGCTTAGTTAGTTCAGGATGAGATAACTTTACAGGAAACTAGTCACTTTTGTTAAAGAGACCATACACTCTCCCTAGCGAGCGGGTAGTTAAGTCCGTCTAACATTTTGTTCACATATTTTCGTCGAGGCGGGGCTTGTTGGCCGGTCAATGCTATCAGCTTACAAAGGTTTGCAAGAATACATTATCTACACATTAAATAGGGTACAAGTTATATATTTTGTAAAGATGAGGTACCATATTATAAGAATAGTTAATAGATAGTGATGTAAAGACAAGTGGCAATTAGTGAGTGTGATCCGGAGATTGCGAGAAAAGGAAACCGAGTTTATGGTCTGATTCGGTACATCTGTTTGTTGGTAACGACAAATTTAAATCCATTTAGCAAAGATAGAAGATCGTGTGGCTCTCATTCATTTGGACTTTGATCTCGACCGTTGGATCTAGATGTGGGACCAACATTTTCTTTTTCTTGTAGATCTGGTCCATGAAACCATTTGACTTTTGTAATAATTGTTGACACGTAAGCTTGTTAGAGGGGTTTAATTGTCATTTAAAGTTTGGTCGGCTAACATGTTTGTTTCTTCCATCACATGAATAATACCAGGTTATGATTAGTGAATTTGGATTAAATGGTAAAAATCTCGAAATGGAAAGAGCTAAAAATAACCATAATTAGTTAATTACACATTAGAGATACATCAATTTAAATTAAATGCATCTTTAATATTTTAGATGCATTATAGTAATATATTTTTTAACTCAAAATTTAGCGTGTATGTATACAGTATATTAGATGTACTTCATTAAGTTAAGCGAATTATGTTCATTTTTAATCTTTTGCGCGTCAAATGTGTTACTAATACTATTTTGCATCATGTCCACTTTTAATTACTTTCGAAACTAATTTGGCTGCATCTAAACGAATAAAGATGAATCTAGTTTAAGTTGATATTAATCAAATGTGTGGTTATAATTATTTCGTATCATTTTAATTTTAAATTTATTTCTTAATAAATCCTTGTTATATTATTAACTTTATTAAAACCCAGTACTGGGTCACCCAAACGCATTTAATGTGCTGTTGGGTCAGCCCGCCAAAACCCGTTTTCCTCCTCATTTCCCGCCTGAAACCCGATTGTTACCCGACCTGAATATTTGTTTTTTTTGCCTTATTAATGTTTAGGGACACGTATCCCGTTATATATTACACATGCCTCTCACCCATCTCTTTTCCCCCAAATACAACCATCCCCTCACCATCTCTCTCTCACACACAGTTTCTTCCCCACTCCTTCTCTCTCTAAAAATACGGCCACATCCTTCTCTCTCTAAAAATCCGGCCAACCACACAGGTGTGAATCATTCTCGCACCTCCTCCGAGCACAAGGTTACGTTTTCTTAACTCTTGCTCTATTTGTGTTTAACTTATAATTAGATTGTGGTTTGGTTTTAACAAATGTATAGTATAGTAATTTTGTAGGTTTAAACCCTAGCTTGCAAAATCAGTTGGGGATACAAATTTTTCTGATCTAATTTTTCAATTTTTTTAGATTTTTGGTTTTGGTATATTGTGGAAAGTTGAGTTTTTTTATTTTGATTGAATTGTATCTTCATTGAATTGGTAATTTTTTGTGATTATGATGATTGCAAGTTTGTGGGTTTTGTTTCCTTAATCTAATCTGTAAGTTCACAACCTTAATTTTTGGATTTTCATATTCTTTATATGATGTGGGTTTAGTTTATTGTTTTATATTTGTGAATTTTTGATTGGTTTTACTAAAAGAGCAATTATTACAACTTATACATTTCATCTTTTTTTAATAAATTTTAATGGTTTTTATGAATTAGGGCTTTCTCATTCTATAATTTGGTGGGGTTCTTTTGTAGTTTGTGAGGATTTGATTTGTATGTGGTCTGCGGCTGGACGATGGTGGAAAGTGGCGAAAGGAGGAAGAAGAAGGTTAATGGTTAAAGTGGAAGGATTTGATTTTTTTTAATTGAAACCGGTATACCTCATTTTTACCTTTGTTATGGCAAAAACCGTCGATTCTGTAAATTATGTATTCTCTTTTGTGCTTATAATAATTACGTATATATTAGGCTAATCTAAACACCCTTTTATTATTCTACTATAGCATGTATTTGTCTGACCTGCTATTAGAGCCTTTTTTTATCTCATGTGACCTTATCTTTAATTATAAACCTACGATAAGGCCCCAAAGTAAGAAGATAAATGTAGGGTGATTATTGATCTTACTTAATATATAATTTTTGCTCATGTCTTTTGAAATAGCTTAAGTTATCTTAAATAATGGTGACTTCTATAACACAACGTATAGTCTTGCAATGTCATTTGAGGCTATAAGATTTGTGTTTTTGTTGCAAAGCTTAGTCGTTTGTGTGAAAATGTTGGTTTTCTCTGTATGTCTTTTTATATTCATTGACTTGCTCTTATAATAAACCACGATAAGGCCAAAGAAGATAACATAGGGACGATTATTGCCTTAGTAATATAGAATTTTTGCTCATGTCTTTTGAAATACCTTAAGTTATCTTAAATAAGGTGATCTAAACAAACGTTAGGGCTGCAATATCATCCTGAGGTATAAGATTTGTGATTTTGTTTTTTTTGTTGCAAAACTTAGTCGTTTGTGTGAAAATGTTGGTTTTCTTGACTGTTGTCTCTTACATAAAGGGTTAATCATGAAACAATCTGACTATACGTCGAGTTTCTTGATTGTCACGTCTAATATTTATCGCTATATTGTAGAATGCATATACGTCGTGTACTAGCGTTTGCTATTGATTATTTGTGTATTAATAGCAGGTTGTAGCAACAAACGCAACAACAAATAAAAAATTAGCATCGTTTACTCTCGGTTTTAAAATCTTTATTGTTGTTTTGTTGATACTCAGGCTGCATCAACAAATGCACTTACTGAAGCAGATAAAAGAGCGAAGGCAGCTGTTGTTGCAGGTGGAACAAATACACTTGGTAATCACAAGCTTTTACACCCATTTCATGGTAAATTTCTATATCAAAATCACCACTTTGCTCTCTCTACTTCCTGCCTATAAATCCATGGCCATGATCAGGTTCTCCACCTTTCATCTAATAGTATTAATGTCGGCGATCATGGTCGCTTTGAACATACGATGAAACCCGACGGATAAGGTAGCTATTTGGTCGGTCGTGACTGGGGAAGGAGAGGACTCTACAACCAATCTAATGTCGCTTATCAAGTAAGTTGAACTTAACTCTAATGTTGAATTATTATTGTCTCAGACTACTTAGTTCTTCTTAAGTGACCGATTGACGAACATGGTTCTATGCCAAAATAAATGAAAACATTGTTGTACTCTATGCTTTCTTGAGCCTATTTGAAAGATGAAAAATATCAATGGCGCCATATGCTTGATAGTCATACTCAACTTAAAAAACTTTCAATGGTGCCACAATTGCAGCGATAGCGACAACGACTAATTTGTGACTTAATTTTGGGATCTTTTGCTTTAATTGTGAAAAAAATCAAAACTTTATTAATAAAGATCTTTGGATGATTGATGTGTGTGCTGAAAAGCTGTTAATCAAGAGAATGAAAGTCAAAAGGAAGAAAAATTCAAAATAGATCTAATGGTTAGACACATACACTTATATTCTTTATTTTGAGTTTTAAGTATGTTGTTCTTTCGGGCTTAATATTTATTTGCTATGTGATTTTAGGCTCCACTTCCTCAACAGAGAACACCTCCAGAAAGAGATAATGGTAATAGCGGATTTCCGGATCATAAAGCCCAGGTGATTATTCATCCTCCAATAATTTTTTATTGGTTAGATGTTTATATATATTTTTTTGTCTAAACACAATTTTTTTCGTAGCAGGAAATAAGCAAAAATGTTAAGGATAAGGAAGATGAGAAGATATGGACGAGTGGTAAGGATGACACGATAAGTTTGACTGTTAAAGGTTACTTTAGATGATAAGGGTTTCAACGTTTTAGTCTCAACAAATGCAGCTGAACCGCAAAACATGAAGGAGGCTGTTAAATGGTTATATCAAGCTTCTGAAGCTGGCTATGTTCGTCAGCAATACCAGCTCGCCTTTTGTTTGCATCGTGCTATTGGAACTGACCAGAATATGAAAGAAGCGGTATGCTGTTAGATCTTTTATTTCCTGTTCCATATAAGATACTTTCGAACATCTATAAGTCCCTATATCACATCTTTGTTTCTTATATTATTCAAGTGAAACTAACAAATCCGGACAAAATAATAAAGGGGTGTTGTTTAGGTTATTTGTGCAACTTATGGGCGTATTGAACTCTTGAAAAGCTAATTAGTTCAATGTAAAAAAAACCTTATCAACTTGAATTATGGCTTCTTTAAGTTCATAGGCCGAACAAATAAGCTAACACAAACACCCCCTAAATGAATGCAACTGTGTGTACAAATTCTTCATTCTTTTAATCAAATGGCAATCCTCGGTCTTAATTTAGCAAGCGCAAGAAGTAAGAACTGAAGTAAGGCAGCATCAAATTCTTAATTTTGTTATGCTTTTGAACAGGTGAGGTGGTATTTACGAGCTGCAGAAGGTGGGCATGTTCATGCTATGTATGAAGTAGCAATGTGTTACGCTTCGGGAAGAGGGATCGCTCAAGACTGTCAACAATCAAGGAAATGGATGAAGCTCTCCGCTGACGATGGATATAAAAAAGCTCAGTTTGAGCATGGACGCACTCTATTTTTGGTAACTCCTACAAATACCACTTCGGCTATTCAGTAGCAGTCTCCCCATTTCTCTACAAATTAAATTGAGTTCTAAACATAAATATTATCCAATGAAGTCAGTCAAAGATTTGGAGATGTGTAAAAAACCGTATGTTTCGAAGACCCATATACGATCGGTAAAAGATTCAGCAAATGAAAAGGTTGTATGTTAATTTTTTTACTAATTTTTTATATTGTTTAGTTAAAATTCAAAAGATTGATATAATTTTGTGTCCGAAATGCATCAGATCCCAAGATTCTGGTAACAATGTTGTCGCTTCTGTCAAAGAAACAAGAACCATATAGATTATATCAGAAGGTTGGCTTTTATTGTTTTAGTGATTCCCAGTGCTTTATATCTGCTATTTTGCTATGATTGTACTCCAAATTTAACATTAAAACGACAATACATATAATGTGGATCAGGTAATGTCAGATTCGATAAAGAAACACTTGAGGAGTTTTTCAAGACAACTCAACTTGAAGGCGGTCCTTACACCACTAACAATTGGAGCGGTATAGTATTTTATTGCCCTTGGTTACACGGACTTAACTACACGGCTATTTTGTCAAGAAGGGGTTGTTTGGATTTGCTTTTTTTGCAGTGAAATGGGTAGATCTGGGCAAATGTTTTTGAATGTTGCTTAAATTAGCTTTTGCATCCAGACAGCCTGACATGTATGAATGAAGCTATAAGCTTATGAATGTTTAAGTTTAAGTCATTTATTGATCTTACATTCAGTTTATCGTATCATCAGTACGTTTCATTTATTTTACGTTAATGACGATGTAATGTCGTATTTTAGTCCGATGTTTTGTATTGTTGCAGGTACTCAAAGCGCAAACCAAGAAGCAAATATTTATGGAAGAGTGTGTCAAGACCAGGTTGTCAAGTACAAGAGATAAAAGTGGTAGCACGAAATCTATAACGACTTTAATGATTGGAGATATGGGACTCTAGCGGACGTTGGAAGGAATTGTAAAGAAAACTAAGGTGACGATTTCCCCCCAGGAAACTTCGGTTTTGCAGGGCAGAACATCATCAACGTGCAATTATGAAACTTCGAGGTAACTAAACTGCAACCAAAAGAAAGTTTTATACTTTCCGCTTCTTCTTAGTTTTTAGTTTTTATTTTATATCGGGTAAAGAAAATGATATAATCTATTACATGTTTTTTTAGGATCTGACGTAAAGAGATCTAAACCTACACTCTTAAGTTTTTATCAAAGAAAGGTCTTCTTGGTGGCTTATTTCTAATGGGGGAGGTGATGTTCATTGCAAGACTGCTCATTTATGTTTTACTGATAAGAAAATATGAAATCTGATCATGGCGTCCTTGGTTCGTGTCTTACTATCACCATGGTGCTAACGCTGGAAAAAGGCCTCAGGCAACTCTGAATCATGAGATTCATGAGATTGGCGACGCTCACGCTACGACTGCCAGGTAAACTATTCAACATACATAGTTATCTTTATCTGTTCTTTGAGGCTGTTTAGATTGCTTATTAAAATGCTTATATGGAGATTGCTTATTAGAATAGCTGCTTAAAGGTCTGCTTTCGAGTGCTTATAATAATTGCGTATATATTAGGCTAATCTAAACACCTTTTTATTATTCTACTATAGCATGTATGTGTCATTTAGTCTTTTTATATTCATTAACTTGCTCTTATAATAAACCACGATAAGGCCCAAAAAGATAACACAGGGACGATTATTGTCTTAGTAATATAGAATTTTTGCTTATGTCTTTTGAAATAGCTTAAGTTATCTTAAATAAGGTGATCTAAACACCCACTAAGCTTAAGGAATTAATCTTTTTCATGATTAGAGTAGTAGTTTAAAAAAAACTTTAGCTACTCATGTTCTGGTAATCCAAAGACGCCCTTTTTTATTGTGTTTGGACAACCCTTTTGTGGGACTTTTTGGACAACAAATAAGTGCAAAAAATAGTTCTAACAACCGGTTAAGGGCCTATTGAAACAATACCTTCAAGGGGATGTTTGACAGGTCGTTTGTAGAAGGGTTGTTTAAAGAGGAATTACCCAAATGACCCGTTACGGGCAGCGTATAACCTAGAATGCTAAATCTAGAGAAGTTCAAATTCTTATGAATGTGTCGGCTATATGACGGGTTAAATCAAGGTGGTATACGGGATTGATATCTTTTAGCCATAGCTTCTGTTTTAAAACCTATACTACTTCGAATACCGTACCAATCACTTAGCCATAGATCTGTTAGAAACTAATTCAAATGTATCAGCAGTCTATTACTGTGCGCGTACGATATCTAACGATATACTATGATGTAGGCGTGAAGAGGACATATGGACAAAAGTTGCTAACCATTTGGATTGAAAGTCAGTGATGATGTTGTCAGCAAACCTGCAAATGGTTCCATAAATAAAACAAATAATGTTGGGACTTCTGATTTGTATAGAAAGCCAAATAAGGGTGTTGTATTCTAATTGTGGACTGATATTTGTGAAGTTTTTTTTTAAAAAAGAACAAATGGAACACTCTAAATGAACAAAGCCAAAGCTGAAAAAACCCAAAGCATCCACTCCTCATGTTTCTCAGTTTGAAGATACATTACAGGTTTCAGACTCAAGACTATCAAGGCTCATATATATTTCTTCGCGCATAAAAAAGGGGAGTTAAGTTTACTCTTCTCTCCTCAAATATGTTCAATTTTTTAATATCTCAGAATTTGTTACTACTTCTGTTCAGATATCATCAAACCTGTTGGGAGAGGTGCGTTAGCTGAAGCCGCTTTAGCAAAGACCCAAAACATTTTCTGAACGAGAGGTAAAAAATGTTAACATCATTTTATTTTTTCTGAAATGGTCAAGTTAGTAATAAGCACAAGCATTCTTTGATAACATGAACATCCTTTAAAATAATCAGATAAGGAGAAGCACATAAAAATATAAGCCACCCCAAACACCATTGGTATATGCTTAATTACACATACCATTTCCCATTAAACCGGACTTAAATGACCAAAAACGTACCAAAAATACAATGTATTTGTATGTTTTCATTTATATTGTGCAGGAAACAAATATCCGAGAAAAGGACGAAAAATCAAGCAAAAACGTACAAAACCGAGCACGGAATGAAAAAGCGTGAAAAGACAAAGTTAAATCGAAGCGAAAGTCCAAGAAAGTCAAAGTCAACCCCGAAAAGTCAACAGTCAAACCCGAAGCCGTAATCGAAGAATACTTAATGGGCCCACCCGAACCCATCTAATGTGCCGAATAAGCTCATTAGTATATTACATGAAGACAATTTAAGCCCTTAAAGTTCAAAAAGCCCATATACACTCTAGGCCCAATTCCATATTTTTTTAAAACCTGTTAGCCCAACACCATTTAACCTTAACTCCTGTTAAGTCCTTTATGGACTGTATGTGTAATAACACCATACACCCTTAGGGGTTAAAATTGCCAACACTCTATAAACTTAACACACCACAAGGACGATTGGCGAAATGAAAACACACAAACTCAAGGGCTAATTCTGCCAAAACCCCAAACTTTTCACCCTTCTCATATCAAAAACAGAGTCTAACCCCACTTCCCGCCAAAACCAAAAGGGTACTATTCATTATCTTCTAGCTATGAACCTGCAACATAAGACAAATAAAACCCATCCCCACCTCACAAACATCCAATGCCACCATGGCAATCCTCCCTCACCCTATTGGATATGAAAATCAAAGGCTGTGATCAACTGGATTGGGGAGCACTCGTAATTAAGGGCCAAGATTGAATTTGAGTTTCTCTCTCACACAACAAGCACACCAACAAAGCTCTCTCTCAGAAGAAACACATGAAGAGCTCAAGAACTTAGTATTTATATGACCCTAGAATAGCATTTTACTTTTTGTTGAATTTTTGAGTTTAGGTCAAAAGCTTGTAACCAAAATATTTGTACCATTTTTAATATTGTCTTTTAAATTTAATTGTCATTTCAATTTCTGTCTTTAAATTACTTGTTCTTTAATTTTATGCAATTTACTGTTTTTCTTAAATTCTTGTCATTTAAATATCTTGTTATTTAAATACTTGTTTTAAGCTTTTATATAAGTTTTTAAGTGATTAAAAGCCTATATTAAAGCTTGTTTAAATTTCCTGTCAAAAAACTCAAAAATAAAAAAAAATATCAAAAATTAAGAAAGCAAGGAGCATGGTTTATAAGGGATGGCCATTGGTTTAGAGCTTATGGTAAGCACTTAGGACTGGTTTATAAGCTTTGGAAAGCTTATTGTTTAGCCAAAAGCAAAGGACCCTTTGTAAGCCTTCTTTTTACATTTTTTTGCGTTGTACTATTCAAGTGCTTATTTTATGCTTATTGCTGCTTATTTTTGTTTGCATTCTGCTTATTGCTGTTTATTTTTGCCTTATTGTTATTTGTCATTAAAACTCTTTGCTTAAAACCCTCTTAATAAGCTTAATATATGATTTCTCTTATTTAAAGGGGTGTTTGGGTCAAGGGTGAAAACGGGTCATTTTGGTTTAAAAATTCTTTTGGGTCTTTTGGCCATCTTTGGCAAGCATTATTGAGTTAGTTTTAATACGTTTTTAAAGTTTCTAAAGGTTAAAAAGTTGTTTTTAGGTTTTTGCTAATGAGTACTTGAAACTGTTGGACCAAAACAGTTTCATAGTGCTTATTACATCAAGATCCTTAAAAACAGCTTGTGAGCCTTGTTTTTGTGTCTTTTTCATGAGTCAAATGCAGTGATACAAGTGCATTTCATTGTAGTCTTTTGTGTTTTAAAATCTGTCAAATTTTCTTCAAGTGTCCTTCTAGTCTTAAAAGTGCCCTTTTTCAAATCCTATTTTCAGATAGTCATAGTTGTTTTTAGCTTTCAAAATTTTTAGCATAAGTTCATTTTAGGCCACACTCCATCTGTTTTTGCTTAGTCTTGAGTTTGGAGCTTATTTGGTTGCTTATTCTTAAGCCTGCTTATGCCCCTTGTCTTTTAACTGAAAAAACCAAATCAGCATACCCTGAGCAAACAACACTTTTCCAAGCCCTTTTTCTCTGCTTATTCCAGTTTCAAACCTTTTTATTTTTGTTGATTTTAGTAGCCCATAAGCTGTTCTTCAAGCTCATATAAGCCTTAAGCCCATAAGGTTCCATCTAGTGCTTAAAATTTAAGCCCAAAGGTCGCCCCCAAGGCTGTTTTGACTGCTAGTTTGTGCCACTTGGCTTATTTGCTTATTTTTATTTCCAGGCTGTTTTCATTGCTTATTTTAGTTCATATTTGCTTATTAGGATAGTTTAAGTCTTCTTTTAGCTTATTTTACTAGGGTTAAGAGCTTATTTAAGCATTATGAGCATTTGAAGTTTAGAATTTAGTTTAAAAGTCTTTTGTAGAAACTGTCATATCTAGCTTATCATTTGTGCTTATTTTTATTTACATTAGCTTATTAGGGATAGCAGTTAATTTGGTTTGGCTTATTTCATTTTCACCTAGCTTATTTTAGCCTTTATAGCTTAACAGTTTAGCTCATTTAAACTTAGTTCAAAAAAGTGTTATCTGCCTACATTTTGCTTATTTTCTCAGCTTATTTGAGTTTTGTAAAAAAAGTGTCTTTTTTAAATTAGCTTATTTTTATCAGTTTTATAAGTTTCTAAAAAAAGAGTTTTATAAAAAGAGAGAGGCCAAGGGTCGAACCCTGGACCTCCCCCTTTGCACACACGACACACCACAAACACACACTAACCACTATGCTACATTAGCTCATCCAACATCCATTTGCACAATTAAATCTTTATAGTCACATTTTCCTTTTTAGCTAATAAGCACTTTTCTGCTTATTCTGGCTTATTCTATAAGCCACCATTCAAGCTCTTATTTTTCTTAGAATCTACTCACTTCAAGCTACTTTCCTGTATTTTTTGAGATTTTTCTAAAATTGTTTGCTATTTTTAATTATTTTTTCTTTATAAAACAGTTTTTAATTCATAATAAATTATAAAAAAGTCAAAAAAATATAATTCTTTTTTAGAAAATTTTCTTTTGTCATTTAGCACTTAGGAAAATTAATTTTGCTTCCGTAGGGTTATTTTTGCAAAATTTCGTTTTTAAAGAACGGGTTTCGAACCCCGTTCTCGTTTTCTTCGTTTTTCAAATTTAGAAGCTTTCGTTTTAGGATTTTCTTTAATATTTCTTTTAATTTAATCATTTAGGATAATTAAAACTAAAAAAATCATTTTAGGTTTAGTTTTTGATAATTTAGTTTTTTTTAAGTCGCGTTTTTTCGTTCCCGTCTTGTTTTTAAGTTTAAACCGTTTAAGACTTCGTTCTTAGTTTTCCCTTATTCGTTTTTGCATTTTAATCTTAGAAATTAGATAATCAATCCAAAAATCCTTTAACCATTCAAACGCGCGATCACAAACGTCTTCGATTTTCAATTTGCACCTCGACGGGATTACGACTTCGGGTAGGTTTTGAGAGATTGTGCTTTGGATAAAAGTGATTCTTTTAAAAGCCTCTTGGAATACTTACTATTGAAAAAATCCTTATATTTATATATTTATTATCTATTTATATATACATGTTCGGATCGAATCAAAATTTTGGCGTCGTTGTCGGGGAGGTGTAATCGATTATCGTTTCGTTTGAAGATTAGTTTTTGAAGACCCTTCCCTTGTGAAGTTCTCATTCCCGTTTGTGAATATTTTCTTTTATTTAAAAATATAAAAAAAACCCTAAAAATATTTTTCATTTTCTTTTATTAGTATTAGTATAAGATAAAAAATCAAAAAGAAGAAAAAATCAAAAACATAAAAAATTGTCCTTAATCAAGAAATAAAAATCATCATCAATATAATGCTTGCATCTTGAGCATTATTTAATAGTTCCGAACTAAAAATATTCATAAAACAGTATTTTGTGTCACTGGAGTACGGCTCTCTTTAAAATGTTTTAAAAAACTCTAGAGGGTATAGGTGGTTGTTCGAGGAACTACGACCTAAAGGAGAACGTTTTTTAGAGACTTCGCGCTTTCCTACTCCTCCGCTCCTTTGTGCGTTTTTCTTTTAAAGAGCTACCGTGAAGCTTGTCGATTATTGGTTTAAGTTATTCGATCTCGTTTCGTCCATTAAAATAAATTGTGAAATAAATTGAAAAATCAAAAATATTTTTCTTTTAATCTTTTTAGTGCATGCGCACTTGTTCTTCTTCTAATCTCGTTGGTAATTCTTCTTCTAATCCAACCACTTCAAATCCAAAACGTCGTAACCATAGACGTTCAAATCAAAGAGTCGAACCGTTCGCTCTTAAAGAATCACCCGTAGTTACGATGGCCAATCAACGTACTATGGCGGAATTGCTCCGTGCACCCACCGAGGGTTATGCGGAGGCAATCGTGGTTCCACCAATTCTTGCTGAGCACTTTGAGCTCAAGCACAGTCTCATTAATATGATGACTTCGGACTAATTTTTCGAACTTGAGAAAGACAATCCTCATGACCACATCCGTTGGTTCAACAAAATAACTTCCACCATTAAATACAAGGATGTGCCGAATCATGCGATTACGCTTATGTTTTTTCCTTTCTCTCTTGCGGGGCTGCCCGCCTGTGGCTTGAAAAAGAACCCCCCTCGTTCTATTACCACTTGGGATGATCTCGTGTCCAAATTCATTAATGAATTCTTTCCCCCTCAAGAACGACAAACCTTCGAAATGAAATTTCTAATTTTCAACAAAAGTTTGATGAATCGTTTCATGAGGCGTAGGACCGATACAAAGACCTCCTTCGTGCTTGTCCTCATCATGGTTTCACCGAATTGCACCAACTTGATACTTTCTACAATGCCTTGAACCCTTTCCACCAGGATTCCTTGAATTCTGTCGCCGGTGGCAATCTCTTGGAAAGAAGTACTCAAGATGTGTTGACGATTATCGAAAACAAATCCAAAGTCCGCAATTCACGAAACAAATCGGTTGTTTCTCAAGTGAAATCAAGTGATGGTAATTCTTCTTCTTCCGATATAGCCAAGCTTACTCATGCAGTAAATCAGCAGACGAGTGCTGTGACTACCGCTATGACGGCTATTCTAAAACAATTTCAAGCTACCCCACCTCCAGCTTTCGCAAAAGCTGTTGAGGAGATTTGTGTTACTTGCGGTGGTCCTCATCCTTATTATCAGTGTCTCGCCGCCGATGGCAACAGTTTCCCAGAATATCGGGATAATAGTCAAGGATACGTTGCAGCAGCCGCAGGTAACTACAATCAGGGTAATGCCGGTTATCGTCCTCAAGGTGTGGTTAATCAAACAAGACCACCGGGTTTTGTTCAATCAAACGGGCAAAATAACCAAAACCGTTTTAACCAACCTCAAGGATATAACCGAGGAAACAATTTCAATCAAAATGCAAATTATCAAGCTCCAATTCAACAAAACCAAAGTGTTCCATTAAGTGAGTTGGAAAAATTTAAGAAAATAAATGATGTTAATATGAAAGCCATGCAAGCTCAAATTAATAATGTGAAAAATGAGTTAAGGAATGAAATGCAATCTTCAATTCAAGCTTCCAGTCAAATCAACTAATTAGACTTAAGAACATAATGGGCTTAGCTTTTTCTAAATGAACACGCTTTCTACTTCAGGTACGAGATTCTCTCACCTGCAAACACGTTTGCTAACCCGAAGGGTGAATTGAAAGCCATTACCACTCGAAGTGGTCTTGTTCTTGATGGACCTACCGTTCCCATACCTCCTCCATTCATTAATCCGGAGGAGGATGAACGTGTAGAGGAGACTTTAACGGACCCGGATCATGGTGAGTATACCATTAAGGTCCCACCTCCTCAAGTCCAAAAAGCTAAAACCTCTTCTAAAGAAACTTTGTGATTTCATTACAAGGGATCCTTGTTATCCTCATTTCCTTATCCATCAAGTAATGAATCAAGAAAAGCAAAAAGAGAAAGGATGAAGTCCTAATACACAAATTTTGGAAAAATGTTTAACACTTCAATCAATATCTCTCTTGGTCGATGCAATGATTGATTCCTGAAATTTCAAAAGATGTTTAAGTCTCTCCTTTCCAACAAGGAGAAACTTATTAAATTGGCAAGCACACCCCTTAATGAAAATTGCTCAGCGGTTATCCTTAAGAAGCTACTCGAAAAGCTTGGAGACCCTGGGAAATTTCTCATTCCGTGTGGTTTTAGTGAGCTCAAGTGCAAGGCCCTAGCCGATCTAGGTGCTAGCGTAAACTTGATGCCACTCTCGGTGTGGAAAGAGTTAGGATTACCAATGACTCTTGAACTTGCTAACCGTGATATTTGCACTCTGAAAGGAATTGCAAGAGATGTCTTTGTTCTGGTTGGAAAGTTCACATTCCCCGCTGATTTTGTCATTGTTGATTATGAGAGCGATCCATGTGTCCCCCTCATTTTGGGAAGACCATTCTTACGGACCGCTCTTGCTTTGATTGACGTTCAAAGAGAAGAAATGATTCTCCGTGACGGTAATGAAAGACTAATCTTGAACATGAGAAATGACACTTCAAGCTATTCAAACGAACCTCATCAAGAATCAATCAACATGATTGATGTCTACAATGTTTCACATGAGAAAATTCGTGAAGATTTGTTTGCAACAAATCATCCAAGCGGCAATCCCACTTCTTCTCCTTTCTCTTCTCATACCGATTTAACTTCACCGGAAGTTATCAATCAATCGAGTGGCAATCCCACTCCGATTTCGGAACCCGAGACCAAGTCTTCTTCTTCTTCCCGCACACTTATCTCCCTCGAAGAAAGTGATTTAATTTAGGAAGAATTCGAAGCTTATCTCACAAGTGATTCATTTCCACCGGGAAATAGTAATCCTTCATCTCTTCTCCCTCCTTTTCATAATTCTTTAAGTGGCAGTACCACCTCTTTCATCCACCTAGTCTCCCACTTTCTGAAGATAGAGATATTTTCTTTGAAGAGTTCACCATGAACTAGCTCACATCACATTTTAACCAGGAAATGATGATCTTCCCTTTGATTTCCGAATCCGCTCTTCTAGATTTAGAGTATTTGTTTAACCCTGATCTATCCAAGGAAATGTGTTTTTCTCAGAAGATTCGGTTGATGAAAATTTCTTGATGACAATTGGATGGATACCATTTCTGAGATGTTCACCGTGAACTGTCTGATTACTCATCCCCACATTATGGGTATGATTATGTTGATAATCTTTCTTTGTTGTTGAGACGTTTTTGATAATACTTATTTGATCCTTTTTACTCCAGGAAGAGAAAACTCAAAGATTTCTAAAATCTTGTTGATGAACTTGATCCTCCTGGATAATGTGATTTCCTTCCTTTTCCAAGAGTGTGGACTCGGGTTTTCTATAGGGATTTTCTGAGGTTGATGCTTTGCTGCCGACCAATAACGAGGACAAGGTATTTAATCCGGGTATACTCATTCATGAGAACCTTTTTGAAGTCACTATTTGAGCAACACCGGATAAGAATGTAAAGAAGACCACTAATGCTTCTTTAATTCTTGAGGATTTTAATCCTCCTCTTTATGAACTTCCTTTCCACAAAGAAGTTCCCTGGCTAGGAGCTTTACTCTCGTCTTCATCCAGAAATGAGGAAAAAGTCTTCAACCCTGGGATTCTAACTTCTAAAAGAGTTCATACCTCTTTTCTCCCGGAACTATCTCATCCGGGCACTAAATCTTTCAAAGTCACCAAAATTCTTGAAAGCCCGATGAAGATTTTTCCTTGATCTTACCAAGAGGACATCCGAGTCTTGGATGTTCCGTGTCTCCACTTCTATCCCCTTTGACAAGCTCAAGTATGGGGGGATTGGGTCAAGCTAAGTGACCTAAAACAAGCGCTTCGTGGGTTGCAACCTATGCTTATCCTAGTATTATCATCGTAGTAGTAGTATGGTAGTTATGTAGTAATGAATAAGTGTTTTTTTGTTGTGTGAGGAGGCTCGCCTTTTTCTTTTTTCCGTGTCTTGTGTTTTGTGTTGTAATGTCTAGGATGTCCTGGATTTTTGAAGCCTCTCGTGCTCGCGGTTTTTGTCCTTCGATCACAAGAGCTTCAAATCCTCAGCTTCATTTTGGGAATCCGATATCCAAATCTTATCGACTAACATTTATTTTTAAGCATACTTAATAAACGGCTTAGGATTTACGTAGAGACCCTTCGTAAAACATTGAGGACAATGTTTAGTCTTAGTATGTGGGGGATCTTCGATTTGATTATGCATGCAGTCGTTGTTTTCACGTAAGCCCGTTTTTACCACCAAATTTTTTGAAAAATACCAAAAAAATGAAAAAATTTAAAATTTTTCAAAAATAAAATAAGTGTTTTGTCACAATTTTGACTTTCCTGCTGGGTAGAATAAGAATAAATTTTGACTCGATCGAGCGTGTTGAGCTCTAGCTTGTTCCTTAACTTTTAGACTAAGCGTTCGCGGATCTTCGCGAAGAACGAAAAATGATAGTGTTAATTATGAGTTGGACGCTAAACAAGGATTATTTGGAAATCTTAAGAGCTCATGTGTGTAATTTGTGGCTTTTTCGCCCATAAGCTTCTAATCGGACTAATAATATGTGCTATTTTTAAAAATTAAACTTAAATCAACAATTTTTGAAGTATAATCGATATCAATAATTTTAGTTCAAATTTATACTTAAATTCTCTAAAACGAAAATTTCTCTATATCATGGTATTATATGTAAAAAAATTAAAATAAATTAAAAAATAAAAAAATTAAAAATTAAAAAAAGAAGAAAAAAATGAGTAATAATTATAAACTGTGAGCTAATAAAAGTTTGCTGCATCTTGTCGGCTCACAACCAATGTTGCAGCCTTCTAAAGAAAGCCTATAGTAAGAATAATAATCCGAGACTGATAAAAGTTTGTTGCATCTTGCCGGCTCACAACCGATGTTGCAGCCTTCTAAAAGGTCGAGGATTTCCTTAAGAATGAATAATTTCATTAAGTGTAGTAAATGTGAATTAATAAATATAGGGAAAATCTCTTTTCCTTGAATTTAAATATGCTTTTGGACTAAGACTGTTTTATTTTAAGTTTTCCTAAATAA
>BQNB010043893.1:0-45222 GCA_026074375.1 Tanacetum coccineum | reverse complement strand
AGTTAAAGCGGGGCTATAAACTCACCTCAAGTAATGAAATGAATATATGAATGATCAATCAATGAATGTCGGCACAAATAACCGGAATGCAACCTAATTAAATATAGGTCGGATAAGAATAATGTAGTTGGAAATAAATACAACAATGTATTTTATAATGTTAGATCATCACCTAATAGTTTTAGTTTTTGTTTATAATTTAAAATAATGTTTACGTTACGTTCGTCGTTTAATGTCTAAGTATATACACTTGTAAAAATATTCTATTGGTCCGAAAATTAATTATAGTCACTTATGCCTGATCTACTATTTTTATTATTTTTAAAGTGTCAAAATATATAGTTTAAATAAACTCATAAATAATATATATATAAAGTCTAAGCGGACCCGAAAACACTCGTAAACACCAAATCAAATTCCAATCAGCATCTATATTCTATAAAAAGTGTGCTGGAAATTTTATATAAAAGTTGTCTAGTTTTAATGACGATTTACTCACTTTTAATACAGTTTTAGGCTTAGAAACTCTCGCTTTAAAAGCAAAATATCATTCTGAGCAACATTTTAGTTTTATACTTAAGCTGGTTCGGACTCGAAGGCCCTTAAAAATACGAAATTAAATCTGATCAGACCCCATTTTTATATAAAAAGCTTTCAACAATTATTTAGTTGCCGGTAACTTCGAAAATTCATATCTTCTTCGTTTTACATCCTTTTTGAGTTTTTTATATGGACGAAATCATATTAAGACGTACTATCATATTTTTAAGGTTTTACATTGTCTTAAAACTCGTGTCAAAACAGAAAGGGTCAACTGTTTTTATATATATATATGTATATATTTTTAGTTTGTGATTTTTACTACACTTTAACACTACAAGTCCTCTAGTTTTTACCACAACAACATCCTTTATATCACAAACATCCACTAATCCTAGTCCCATCCATCTCTTCTCAATATGTAAGAGAAATGTCAAGAGCAACAAAATAAATTATAAAACTATATAATCTAATTTATGAACAAATAAATTACCAACTAGTTAAATAAATTAATCAATCTATGTAATATACCAAAATAAATGTTTTCTCATATTCTAAGATGTTTATAAATCATTTTCACCACGTGTAAGTATTTACTTGTTTATGTATAAATCTTGGTTTTCTTGTAAACTTATTAAAATATAAAACTAAATGGTGATTTAACTTGAAACATAACATGTTTATATGAAAGTAAATAAAATGAAAGTATGAAGAAAATGATATGAACCTTGAATGAAGATGGTGATGATATGAACACGATACTAACTTAAATCAAACCCCAAATTGTTTGATACTAATTTATACCCTTAGAACACTTGAGATTTTCCTTGCTAAGAATCAAAACTACCAAGTTTTCTTATGCTTATAGAGTGGGCTGTTATAAGAGGAGAAAGAAGAGAGTTTTCTTTGTTTTCTTTTGACATGTGAATAATGAGGATAAATAACTTGTAATACATATAAACTCTAGGTAAGGTTTTTATTGTAGTTTAATCATGGAAAACCAAAAAGAATGAAGTGACTAGCCAAAAGCCATGCTTGTTGGCATGTGAAAGTGCAAGCACAAAAAGAGAGAGCATTTATGTTGCTAATGTCCAATAGTTAGAGTGTTTATGCTTGGTTATCTAAAAAAACAAAGGAAGTATGTGTCTAATAGAGAGGGCCAGTCATAAAGGTTGTTATAGAAGAAAGTTTTTATAAAAAATTGAGTATTGGGTATTGTTGGGATTAAAAGACTTCTTTATGATATTAGAATTAATGCTGCTGGTACAAAAGTTACTACTATTGGTATTGAAAGTTAATGATGCTAGTACAAAGTTACAACTGCTAAAAGATTAAGACTGCTGAAAGAGTTTCTACTGTCAAGGGATGGATAAAGACTGCTCAAAGAAAAGATAAAGATTGCTTATGAGATATGTATGAGATATTTTTGTAAAAGATACGTATAAATTATTTGTTTAAAAGATTATGATAACTTAGGAAAATATTGTAAATCGACTAGGACTCCTTGGTGTATAAAATGAGGTCCTAGGGCATAGAGTTTGGTATCACAAATCGTACAAAAAAACAAGTCATTCATAGAGTTGTTCATAGTTTCAAGGTTTTGTAACCCTAATACTAGTTAGAGTATTCGTATTAATATATTGAAGCTTTTGTTTATTAATCTGTGTGTTCATTAGAATTACTGTTTCATTGAAGAATTCTTCTTAATTAAAGATTAGATTCCGCATAATCTTTAGTATTATCTTTCACACCCCAACAATGGCGAAAACTCGGGAATGCAACGTAATGATCAATCATAACACAAGATACAAAATAGAAAAAACTACATTGCATAAACTCCAAGTGATATGAAGACCATCAACCTTGAACAACCTCAAGTGATGTCCCAAATCGCAACTGAAATCCACAATCTCTTACAATTATTCAAATTCCCACACAGGAGACTATAATCCAAACTTAGTCCATAACATCTGAAACTAAAATCAAACAACAAGCAAGCAATACGTCAAACGAAATTCCACACGGGATACTTCTAAGTCTGCTACCAATCACCAAACTAATATTTTTTCACTTCACCTGAAAATAATACTCAAAAACGTCAACAATAATGTTGGTGAGCTCGTAGGTTTCACCTTAAAACCAAAAATCGTGCCAATATTTCAACAGTGGACAATAGTGCTATATGACAGTGAATATATGCAAACAACCTTAGCATCACCGCTAATCAATAATCATATGTCACTTACGCACCTAAAGGTCCTACCAGCAGGAGTACTAAAATTAGGACATGACCACACACAAACCTGGGTAGGCGTACCCATCCGCTCCAATAATCACACAAATACTGGGTAGGCGTACCCATCCACTCCAAACAATCATACATCACATAATATTTACATAGCAGTCATAAGCACATATCTTATCCCAAAAACAAAACCACATTTCGCACAGATCAATTCAAAACATTTCAAAACACATTTGAGTATCATTTTTTCCCAACGGAAAAACAGTAAAAAGTGGGGCTACGAGAACTCACCTCAAGCAAGTCTTTAGCAACCAAATCTCAATCACACAAGCAAATGCAATGACGCCCGCACACGACCTAGTCCAGTCAATGTCCCAATTTAATCATCCAATTCCAAAACAATCTTCATGTTTGATGCATAGAGTTTAGACGCGTTGTATAATTACCGAAACTAATTTAGTGGTGTGATGGTTGACGACTTAACTCCACAATCATATCAATCTCATTCCTCGATAATACATACTTATACTATTTAGCGTAAATAGATAAGTATTATAATAAATATTTATAATTATTAAATATAAATATATCTCGACAAGTTCATTCGGTACACCTTAGTCACTTCAAAATAATCATTATACGGTTGAAAATGAAACATTTACTCATAATAAACACTTTAGATAAGTTTCGAGAAAAATTATATTTTTCGTCTTTTAGTGAATTTATTAAATAAATAAAATAAAATAATTAAATATGATTTTATTATTTAAAATCAAAAATCATGTTTTTAAGAAATTTTATAAGTATAAACTTTTATAATTTCCGACATGAACTACGTAAACGGTTATCAACGCTTTTCCAAGGTTTCAAACCTTATTTTCAACATTTTTCACAAATTCGACACTTCCAAAATTCTAAAAATCTCACTCGTAACGGTCTACCAACACGTTTTTCCCAAAATATCGTTCAATATCACTTCGTAAATACATTTCCACTTTCAAAAGTCCATCAAAATTCTCATAACTACTACATATCGCTTATTGGGCCTTAAGGCCCAACAAGGGTCCATTAGGACATATATAAGTCCAAAATACTATTTAAGTCCAAAACCAAGGTCCATTTACATATATAAGTATATACTTATATGTAGAAATAATCCGGACCACAATAAGCCCTCCCATTAAGCCGCGACTCAAATAGACTTATTGGGTCGTGAGTCCATAAACTCCAAAATACGTATATTAAGCTTTAAAATAAGCTATTAAGCTACGTATCGCTTTTGGTTACTACCATAAGCCTCAAAAATAGTCCACAACATACGCCATAACACAAAAATAATCAAAATCACTTTCCTAGTGATTTTGGTAATCCATTCGTGGCCTATAAGCCCAAATAAGCCATACAAGCTACTATCAAAAATAAGCATTCTAGCATCATATATTATTCAACCATCACGACCACGACATCAAAACTACAAAAACCCTCTTTTTCCTTTTCTTTTTACACGAACCAAACACCCCCTTTTTCTTTCGTTTCGCTTCCAAAAATCAATTTTCACAACGATCAACTTGTACAACTAACATCTATGCATCAAAATAAACCCAAAAGGACAAACGAAATTTAAATTTGAAAACTTACAAGAAAATCTTCAAATTTGTAGATTTCGACACGAACCGGACAACCCAAACGTTGTTTAAATGAATAACCAAACACTAGAATCAACCCCAAATATTTATGTCTTCATGTTTTCTTGATCAAACTTCAAAAATTATAAGAGTGTGTGTGTTGTAGGTGCGGACGAACACAAGAGAGAAGGGAGAGGATATTTTTTTGATTTTGAAAATGAACTATGTGTAAAAATGAGGATAAGGAAAGCATCTTATGTACAATTTGGACAAGGTTAGCTAAAATTAAGCCACCTTGTCTCCCTAGTCTTCTTTTGACCGGCCATGGTATCCCATGGGGTCTCGGGCCTTTCTTTTCGTGTCGGGATCACTTAAATACTCGTAAAACTCAACCGTAAAATTTACCCCAAAGTTAATTAGCATTTTTATTCACTTTAAAAATACTTTTCCATTAACCTAGAGTATTTACACGACATATTTTCACTTTACACCCTTCAAAACTCATTTGGACATTAACGGACGTGTCAGACTCGTTTTTCGGCATTTCTCAAAATTCACGGGTCAAACCACCCGGAATACACATAACACAATAATACCTTCCAAAAGGGATTATTAATCATAATAAACCACAATTCATCACATATCTCATAAAATCACCACCGTCAACACGGTACAAAAATCTGAATAAACTGACAAAAGTCAAATAGTCAAAGGACTATAAATGAAATATTTAGAACACAAAAGGGCAAAGGTTACATTCTACCCCCCTTAAAAGAATTTCGTCCCCGAAATTCAACTACTAACATCACTAAACAAATGCGGGTACTTCAACTTCATCTGATCTTCACGTTCCCACGTGAATTCAGGGCCACGTTTCGAATTCCACCGAACCTTGACGATGGCAATCCTACTACGCTTCAACTTCTTAAACTCTCTTTCCAAAATTTCCACAGGCTCTTCCATAAAATTCAACTTAGCATCAACTCGAGTCTCATCCAAAGGCACTTTCAGTGTTGGATCAACCAAACACTTCTTAAAGTTCGACACGTGAAACGTGTCATGAACACCATTTAATTCCTCAGGAAAATCTAATCAATAAGCCACAGGTCCTACTTTCTCAATAATCTCAAACGGTCTAACAAACCTAGGTGCTAACTTTCCCTTCTTCCCAAAGCGTACCACAGCTTTCCAAGGCGACACTTTGAGCAAGACATAGTCACCTACACTAAACTTTAGTGGCTTCCTCCTTTTATTAGCAAAACTTTTCTGCCGATCACGCGCAGCCGTAAGTCTATCCTTAATCTGCGAGATCTTCTCAGTAGTCTCTTGCACTAACTCAGGTCCTATCAACTGACCCTCTCCAACCTCAGCCCACATAATTGGCGAACGACACTTTCTGCCATACAATGCCTCAAACGGAGCACATCTCACACTAGAATGATAACTATTGTTATACAAAAACTCAACCAATGGAAGATGAACATCCTAACTTCCTCTGAAGTCCAGGACGCACGCTCTAAGCATGTCTTCCAAAGTCTGAATAGTACGCTCACTCTGACCATCGGTCTGAGGGTGATAAGTCGTACTCATGTATAAACGAATCCCCAATGCCTCTTGCATTGACTGCCAAAACCTCGATGTGAAACGACTATCACGATCCGATATAATCGAGATCGGCACACCATGTCTAGCAACTATCTCATTCAAATACAATCTAGCCAACCTTTCCATCTTATAATCCTCACGCATAGGTAGAAAATGAGCAGACTTAGTCAATCGGTCCACAATGACCCAGATTGTGTCATGCCCACTACTAGTCCTAGGCAACTTAGTCACAAAATCCATAGCTATCCCTTCCCATTTCCATACGGGAATCTCAGGTTGCTGGAGCAAGCCAGATGGCCTTTGATGCTCAGCCTTAACCTTCAAACAAGTCAAACACTTACTAACATACTCAGCTATATCCTTTTTCATTCCAGGCCACCAATACCTATCTCTCAAATCATAATACATCTTATCAGCTCCTGGGTGTACAGAGTACTTCGACTTATGGGCTTCATCCATTATCAGGGTTCTCACCTCACCCTTCAAAGGTACCCATATTCGATCCAGGTAGTACAAAGTTCCATCACTTCTCTGTTCTATCATCGCATCTAAATCTTTCTTCAATAAACTCATCCACAACCTCCTTCTGAGCCGCCAGTATCCTATCTTTGATACTCGACTGAAGGATCATATTTATAGCTTTAACTCTCTTAGGTTTTACTCTTTCCTTCCTACTTAGGGCATCAGCCACCACATTCGCCTTACCAGGATGGTAGCGAATTTCACAGTCATAATCACTAAACAACTCTATCCAGCGACGCTGTCGCATATTCAACTCTTTCTGACTAAAGATATGCTGAAGACTCTTATGGTCCGTATAGATGACACTCTTTGTCCTATACAGATAATGTCTCCAGATCTTAAGTGCAAACACAACCGCACCAACTCTAAATCATAGGTAGTATAATTCTGCTTATGAATTTTCAACTGCCTAGATGCATAGGCTATCACTTTATCTCTTTGCATTAACACACAGCCGAGTCCTATCCTGGACGCATCACAATATACCACAAAGTCTTCCGGTCTATCGGGGAGAGCTAGAACAAGCGCATTACACAACTTATCCTTCAAGGTCTGAAATGCCAATTCCTGTTCCTCACCCCAATTGAAAGTCTTACTCTTCTGAGTCAAGATAGTAAGAGACTTAGCTATCTTAGAGAAGTTCTTAATGAACCTACGGTAATACCCAACCAATCCTAAGAACGAACGAACCTTAGTCGGAGTTCTAGGGGCTTTCCAATTCTTAACAGCTTCAATCTTACTAGGGTCCACATGAATTCCATTACCATTTATCACATGCCCAAGAAACTGCACTTCTCTTAGCCAGAATTCACACTTAGAAAACTTAGCATACAGTTTCTCCTTTTTGAGCAGTTCCAAGACTAACCTTAAATGTTCTACATGCTCCTCTTGAGTCTTAGAGTAGATTAAGATATCGTCTATAAACACTATCACAAACTTATCAAGATACGGCCTACAAACTCTATTCATTAAATCCATAAATATTGTTGGTGCATTAGTCAGACCAAAGGGCATTATAGTGAACTCGAAATGTCCATAACTAGTTCTAAACGCAGTCTTTGGTATGTCATCCTCATGCACTCTCAGCTGATGGTATCCAGACCTAAGATCTATCTTCGAGAAAAACTACGACCCTTGCAGTTGATCAAGTAGATCATTAATTCTAGGAAGTGGATAACGATTCTTAACAGTCAACTTGTTCAATTCTCTATAATCAATGTGCATCCTAAAAGAACCATCATTTTTCTTAACAAACAATACCGACGCTCCCTAAGGCGACGAACTTGGTCGAATGAAACCTTTGTCTTGGAGTTCCTTGAGTTGTCCAGACAACTCCTCCATTTCATAAGGTGCCAAACGATAGGGAGACTTTGCTATCGACGTTGCTCCAGGGATTAACTCAATCCGAAACTCAGTTTCCCGAATAGGCGGTAATCCAGATAGATCATCCGGGAATACCTTAGGAAAATCTATAACCAAAACAATCTCTTCCTGTTTCTTATCACTAGCCTTAGCACTTATCAATAATCTCGCATTCTCTTTCGGTCTCTCTCCTAATAATCTAAGCACCTTGCCATCCGGTAGTGTTATCCTTACTACCTTCTCATGGAAAATTATTTCAGCCTTATAATTAGACAACCAGTCCATACCTATAATCATATCAAAACTTCCATGCCCAAAAGGTATCAAATCGATGTCAAAGACATGAACCTCGATTTCTAGTTTACAACCCTTAATAACCTTATTAATCTCTACTAGCTGCTCGCTAGCTATCTCAATCTCATATTTGAAACGTAATTCGTTGGGCTCTAAGCCTAACAGAGGTATAAAAGTAGTAGAAACAAAACTTTAGTCGGCACCAGAGTCAAATAAGGTAGTGGCAAAATGATCGTTCTAAGTAAACGTACCTGTCACAATATTTAGATCCTGGCGAGCTTCCTCTGCTCCCAACATGAATGCCCTACCCCTAGCCTGGTTCCCTTGGTTTCCACGACCCTGACCCCCGTTATTAGCAGCAACTTGATTTGGACGATTTCCTTCTAGTTCTTGTGCTCTATTCCACCTAAGGCAAACTGGCCTGACATGGTCGGTACTACCACACTCATAACATGCTCTAACAGTTGGGTTTCTAGCATTGACAAGATTTACATTCCTCGGCACACCTCTTCTGCATAGTCTTTGGCTCCGTTGTTGCCACCATCCCGCGAATTTGTGGAGCAAGGCCATACACATACCTCTCAATTATCCTACTCTCAGGAGTTACCAAATGTGAAACTAACCTAGGCAACTCATGAAACCTATCAGTATACGTAGCATGGACAGCCCCGACCATGGCGTGATTCCATAATTCCGATTCTAACTTTTGCATCTCATGACTAGGACAAAACTCTTGTATCATCATAAACTTAAAGTCATTCCATGACATACTAACAGCAACTTCCCGGCTTAGCTTACGGATCTGAGAGTTCCACCACGTTAAAGCCTTACCCACAAATAAACTAGCAGTGTATTTCACTTTTTGGTCATCACTATAACCACTCATATCATGCACGTTCTCTATTTTCTCGATCCAACGAGTAAAAACTACAGCACCTCCCGTACCATCATATTCCTTAGGGTTACAAGCTAAGAACTCCTTATATGAACAACCTACCCGGTTTCCATTCACTAACACATTCCCAACGTTCTCTTGAACTTTCTCATTAACCACATTACCATTCTGATTTCCAGCATTTCCTCGGTTAATAACCTAAGCTAGCATGGCAGGTAAGAGGTTCTGCAATTGTTGGTCAATGATTGTTGAGAAGTCGGGTGCACCCTCATTGGCTCCCTCTACATTCCCATTGACTCCCTCTATACCCTCATTAGCTCCCAAACCCTGGTCATTTCCTTGACCATTCAAATCCTCAACACGCTCATCATTACCTTCCCTAGGTCTTCTACCCCTTCCACCTCTACCAACCCGCACACCCGTTCCCCCTCCTAATGATTCGGCAGCAGGTCGGCCAGCACTTCAGGTCCTCATCCTTGGCGGCATTATCTATACGAAGGAGAACATGGGCAATGTTAGATAAGTGGGAAGACTCGAATATATATAGAATATCTTACTATATATAACCAGATATACACATAACTCCACCCTACGGTGTCAACATCGATTTGTGTGAACAACATTATCAAGTATGAGTGAGTTGTGATACGCTTATAACTACATTGGCCACTGTACTTATATTCGCACCCTTTCCCAGTCATATTCAATATTGAGCTCACACATTTCAATGACTGACATAACTAAAGCACCAAACTGCGAACACACAAAATCAAACAAAAGCGGAACACCGCGTACATAGATCCTATACGCAACTAAACGGCGGATCTTAGGTTATAGTCTAGGCCAATCCACCTAGTTCTCTATAACCTTGGCTCTGATTACAATCTGTCACACCTTGACAATGGCTAAAACTCGGGAATGCAACATAATGATCAATCATAACACAAGATACAAAATAGAGAAAACTACATTGCATAAACTTCAAGTGCTACCATCAACCTCGAACAACTTCGAGTGATGTCCCAAATCGCAACTAAAATCCATAATCTCTTACAATTATTCAAATGCCCTCACAGGGGTCCATAATCCAAACTTAATCCAAAACATCCAATTACTAGAACCAAACAAAAAGCAAGCAAGACTTCAAATGAAATTCCACTCGGATACTTTTAAGTCTGCTATAACAATCACCAAACTACTCTTCTTTCACTTCACCTGAAAATGGTACTCGAAAACCTCAACAATAATGTTGGTGAGCTCGTAGGTTTGACCTTAAACCCAAAAGTTTCAATAAAAAGGTAATACTTTAGGGTAAAGAGATACTACACTAGGGATTGAGTCTAGTAAGTGAAAACAAGGGGAAAGGGGCTAATACTGTAAGAGCCTCAGCATGCTGGGTTTGGAAAGCCAAAAATAGTAGTGCATAAAACACTTTTAAGAAATATTCTACATCGAATGCACGAGGCAGATCCAATTCTATAATGGCTTAGATCCCCAAAAAGAGGTCTGATTCTCTTATTTTATGTGCAGGGAAACCCACAGCATAAGGAGTACAAGGAAAAAGGAGTTATTGACAGTAGGTTGCTCTAAGGCACAAGAACTGGAAACAAATGCCTATCTTTAATGAATAAGAAGAATATGTATAGGTGGTTTTGTTTCCTTGGAGGATGGTAAATGTATATTTCAAGAAAAGGTAAAAATCAAAACAGGAACAACCGATTTTGATAATGTGTACTTATTGGAAGGACTTAATTATAACTTGATTTAAGTGTGTCACAAAATTTGTGACATAAAAGAAAAATGTTACTTTTTAACTGACATGAATGACTATGTCATATCTTCTCAACTTTAAGCTACTGATGAAAGTCCAGTCTTGCTGAGAGTTACAAGAAATGATAAATTTACGAGTGTTGACCTAGAGATGTTTGTTCCCACTAAAGATTTAACTTGCCTCTTTTCTAAGGCAACAAATCATGAAAAATCCAATTTAATGATAGAGCTTGGTCATAAAAAAATTTTAAGAAACATGAACAAACTTGTGAGGGAAAACCTTGTTAGATTTGCCTTCCAAATATTTTTGAAAATGACCATCTTGTGTTGCTTGTTAGAAAGGAAAGCAACACAAAGCCCTACCTGTAAGGCCAAACATGTGAAGCTCTATCAGCAAAATCCTTACATATGCTTCACATTGAACCTATTTGGACCGTACAAATGCTATGAGGTAATGAAAAAGTTCTTATTGGCCAATTTGTCACTAATGACTTTAGTAGATTTCTGGGTATTATTCTTATTGGTCACAAGGATGAAACTAGAGGGATATAAAGACCTTCATAACCTAAAATAGAAAAATCAACTAGACAACAAAGTAAAAGTTACAGAATGATAATGGAAACTGAGATCAAAAAATAGTGTAAATGAATCAGTATGTGAAATATTGGTATTAAGAGTGAATTTCCAGTGTTGCTTAGAAAAACTCCTACAGCAGAAATGATGTGTTCGGAGAAGGAGGAATAGAACACTGACAGAGGCAGCAAGAAACACAATGTTAGTTGAACTCTAAGTTAGCCAACCACCTTTTTGGGCTAAAGCATTAAACTGCTAGCTATGTGCTAAATAGGGGCTTAGTCATTAAGACCTCATAACAAACACCTTATGAACATTATTCGTGGAAGAACCCCATTGATAGACTGTCATGAAAACCTTTTGGGTGTCCTGTTACAATCGTTAAATACCAGCAATCATGCTAGGCTATTAATGGAAAGCAGATGAAGGATTTTGTTAGGTACTTTGTGGTCAGCAAGGTTATAAGAGTATTTAACAAGAGGAACCACGATAGTTGAAGAGACACCTTTAAACATTAGATTTTTCTATGAGAAATACACCATATTGTGACAGAAATGGTCCAGACTAGCATTTGAAGTTGATTCTTGGAGTGTAGCGAGAGTGATGCTGTGAGGATAAGCAGAGGTTTATGCCGTTATTGCAGGAAATCACACTAATGGTTATTGTCCATAACTAGAGATAACATAGTAAATACAGGTCAACGAGAAGAAGATAAAACCTGAACAAGAATACATCCTAATACCCTTCTGTACAACTGATCCATTAATCTCTCAAGGTCCTAAGGATAGTGAAGAAGATTCTGGAATGAAGCTTACAGAAATGGATGTAAATGGCACTTCAGATAAAGATGGGGATGATGATCAAGCCACAAGAAGTGAGTTTGAAAGGTACTTCAACAAGAAAAGCAGACTGTACATCCTAACACACAAATAGTATTAAACCTGTTAGTACACCTTGTTAGTACAAAGCTAGGGTACCCATCTTAATACAAATGATGCTACCCTCATCACCAGTTAATGTTGCTATAACTTTCTTAGGAAGCATCTAAATTTGAACAATTTTCTCCTTTCAAAAATGTATTTACTCTTCTAGATGTTCCAAATGGTTTATCATTTATTGATACTCGGAATTTTTAAAGTAAATGCTTATGATGATAATATGTGATGCAAAAGCTGACCTAAACAACTTGGAAACAACCATGAATGTCAGTCCTATTCCCACAACCAGAATTGACAAGGATCATCCTAAAGACCAGATCATTAGAAACTTAACTTCAGCTATTCAAACAAGGAGAATGACCAAGATTTCTGATGAATATGCTATGGTTAGTTACATTAATAAGCTCCATATGGAGAACACATCACAAAGATTATCAAAACTGCTATTGCCTGATTTCTCTCATAAAAAGAAAGAAAGTGATTCAAAGCTCGTGAAGATCCAACTGAATAGAAGCAATGCAAGAGGAGATCTATAAAAATTTCAACTTTAAAAGGTTTGGACACTGGATGATCTAATCGAATGGAAAGAGGGCCATAGAACCAAAATGGTCATTTAGAAACAAGAAAGTGAGTAAGGAATTGTCATTAGAAACAAGGCAAGACTGGTTGTACAAGGTTACACCCAAAAGAAGGTATTGATTTGATGAGTTTTTGCTCCTGTTGCTAGGATAGAGCAATCAAGGTTTATTATTAGGCCCTATGCTCAGTTATTGGTTCATTGTTGTACCAGATGAATATAAGAGTGCCTTCTTAAATGTACTATTGAATAGGAGGTATATGGTTGACAAACCTTACTGTATTGAAAGATCCATAGTTCCTGACAAAGTGTATAAGGTTAGAAAAAAAGCTTTATATGGTCTACATCAAGCTCCTAGACCTATGACTTGTCTACCTACTTAATTGAAAATGGATTTAGAAAAGGCACTATAGATAAGACTTTGGATTCAGTCAAGAAGGACAAAGTGATATCTTTTAGTATAGAGTATATTGATTGATATCATTTTTTGGTCCAACAAAGAGTCTTTATAGAAAAAGATTGAGGTTGAAGCACAAACGTATTCCAGAAGAGTTCTATATGGGGGAACTCCTATTTTCTTAGGATTGCCAAGTACAATACAGAAGGAGAATGATCTTCATTAGCCCAAGACAAATATGTGGCAAAAATATAAAAGAAGATTGATTTTTGCCACTATGAAGACCACAGTCACTCCTATGGAACCTAACAAGGCATTGGTCCAGGATGAAGAAGCACGATAGTGTGGATTTTCATTTATACAAATCAATGATTGGGATAATGATGACCTAACAGCATCAAGACCAGACAATAACTATGGCAGTTTGGTGCTTGTGCAAGGTTCCAAGTTACCGCCTAAAACCCCACATAACCTGCTGTGAAGAGGATCTTAGATACTTGAAAGTTCACCTAAATTGGGCCTTTGTATCCTAGAGATTCACCCAATTTACATGGAAGCCTTAGAAGCGCGTTATAGAGCTAAGCCCTGGTGCTAGACTTGACAGGAATCCACAATAGGAGGTTGTCAAATTCTTGTCAAGAGATTAATTTCATGGCAATGTAAAAAAGCAAACATTAGTTGCATACTCCACTACTGAAGCAGAATAGTCACTGCTACCAATGCTAGTGACAAATGTGTTATGGATATAAAAAATCAAATCATGATTATGAATTCAATCAATCAGATCACCAAAATTTACATTTATAATAAAAGCACCATTTGTGTTGAAAAAATCCATGTTTCCACCTATAGTCACAGAACACTAAAATTATGGGTAGTAGAAAGTTCTAAAACCAAGCACATAGAGAGATTGCATCCATTTTATCAGGATTCTTAATGAGAAGAGACTAACACAGGTGCTTAAGATCTAGATAGAACATAATTAGCTGATTTATTGACAAAGATTCTGAGTTATGCAGTTCACTAATTAAATCGCTAGCATTAGACTTCAAAATTAAAAGCTTCATGGTTCAAAAGGGAGGTTAATGGTGTATAAGCAGTTGATTAGACACAAGTCTAATTGAATTAAAGTATAGAATGTAATTATTATTATGAAGTTACTTAATACTGTTGGGCTTAGCTATCACTAATTGAAGAAACTTTGTACAGGCTAGTACAAAATGATTTATACTGCTATGATTGGTTAGTCCTGCTCACAGGTGTTGTAAAGATGGTTTAGTTGGATGTATTTGATAAAGATGCTCTTTGGACCGGTTATTAAGGGTTAATACATGGTAAGAATAAGTTAGTTATAGCTGCAAGGCTTGCATATGCAGCTTGGAAAAAAGATAGTACTGTCAGCATAGAGGTTAGTGCTGTCAGAGCCAAACTTAGTACTAGGGGGGGGGGGGGGGGGGTAGGGGGAGAGGGGGGGGGGGGTGCTAGATATTAGCCGTAAGCGATAGATAACTGCAAGGGGGGGGGGGGGTGAGCTAGAGATGTGTAATATAAAAGTGTTTTCTTCATCAAAGGTTTCTTAAACTCTAGAAAAACCCCGTTATCAATCACACATTAATCTCACCTAATTTCTCTCATACGCTTTAAATTTACAAACCCTAATCAATTTTTCTTGCCGACCAACTGAATTCATCAACAATGGCTGATCTTGCATTTGTCAAACAACATAACATGGTTGCCTATCTAGAAAAGACTGAGGAGAATGCTGACTTTCATCAGATATTAGACTTCCTGACATTTAGTTTGATTAATTTTGCTCCACTATAAGTCCAACTATCTATGCTTCATATATTAAACAGTTTTGGAACACTTCTTGTCTCAAAACAATCAATTCAGAGAAGCAAATACATGTCAATGTTGATGGCAAGGCTGTAGTAGTATCAGAATCATCAATGGGGAGAGATCTTCACTTAAATGATGAGGATGGTAATGCTTGCCTAACAACTAATGAAATTTTTAAAAACCTTGCACTGATGGGATATGAACCAGCTTTTGATAAATTAACTTTTTACAAAGGTTTATTTTCTCCTTAGTGGAAGTACCTCATACATACCATCCTTCATTGCTTAAGTTCAAAATCTACTTCATGGGATCAGTTTTCTACAAATTTGTCTTCTGTAATTATTTGTTTAGCAAAGTGTAACACCCCCAAAAATGTGTCGCAGCGGAAATATGTCAGGGGGCGTTACTTCATAATACAATCGCACAAGATACAAGAGAACCCTTCTAAATGTGGTCGTTTGTCTCTCTCCATCTCGTTGTGATTTTCTGAAAATCAAAATAATAGTTGTCCCATAATTGCAATCACCATGAAAAAACTGAATGTAAAACCTCCAATGCACATCAAATAAACCAAGCATTCTAAATTCAACACCTGAGAAAAACATGCTTTAAATGTCAACATTAAAGTTGGTGAGTTCATAGAGTTTTGTAAGTATAAATGTAAATGGTTGAGGAATCCAAAGAAATTATAAGTGGTGTATGATTATTTCAATCCTTATAATAATCGCCAAAAATTATAAGAGTAAATGTAGAACCAAAAGAGTTTAGTGTAAATGCTTCGCCTGCAAATATATAAAATGTTCAAAAATTATATGTTTAACAAGTAGTATGGACAGTATATCGGGTTGATTTTCCAAAATGTATGGGTCTACTATAACAAATACAGTACCACATAATTTATATCTACTGTTGCGCAAAGCCTCATGGACACTAGAAGCTCGACATGTAACAATTTTATATGCATCGTAAATGTGCCTCGAGTAGATGTTCAAACCCGGAAGCATCCAAATTGTTACCGGACATGATGCATTCGTGTTTCAGAACAGTCGAAACCCCGAACAGGATGTCAGATCACCAAATAGATCTAATATACACTCGCGGCTCCTACCTCAACCGTTAGTCCTCCGGTCAAGAAATTGACAGTTCATGATAATTGGGCAATGGTGGGTTATGTTACTTAGGCACATGTAAACAGGAGATAATAACCGAAAACACTTGTGTCCAATAAAAATTAACTGTTGTATTCCATAAAATAGCTTTGAGTACTTAAATCCATAAGTAGAAAAATAGTGTGATATAAATCAAAGCAGTTGAGTTCGAAATGAGTATGTAAACAATTTCGTAAACATGTGTGCAAATGAGTATGTGACAAAGTGAGAAATCCAGGTTCTTATTCAACTATTAATTGTGTATGTAATAGAATTGTAAAATCAAAGTAGTAAACCAAGTTGAGTAGAATAGTAAGTAAAAGAATATGTAAACCTAATATGTAAACAAGTTGTATTGAGCATAGTTATTCTCCCCCGCGATTTGTAAAGTAATTAAAAAAAAGTGAAAGAGGGTCTAAAAACTCACAGTCGAAGATGAAGACATTGGCCGGGAAAGTACACATTGAGACAATGTGCGAAACGTAAACTGAACGGCTCGAACCAAGAAAGTTTAACTTTATCTTAACGGCTAAGACCCACTAGCCTAGGACGATGTACTTGGTTTTCCGATGAATGAGTACATCAACGTAATACGTTGATAAAAGATTTAGATTTAAAGTTGTAATAGTTTGGTGGTTGGTTAAATAAACAGTTTGGAAATATACGTAAAGTGTGAAATATATATTCTGTATATATATGACACATGAAAAATAACCCTTATATAATTCATACCGTGATTTATATAACACGACAAACATCCCAGTGATTAATGAAAAGTTAGTATAATGATCCTTCAAAGTTATTATTAGTAAGTGCGAGTAAAAAAATTAAAAAACCAATTAGTTTGACAAAAACCAAATATCATAATAAAAAGACTTGAAATAAAAGTAGACACATGTCTCAACGTTATTAATTGTACAACCGACGTTTGTAATAGTTTATAATCATTATAAAATATAAATAACATTTCGTAAAATATATTTCGTTTCTTCGATGGGTTGCGTCTAGAACAGTTCGTCTCATTGTAAAAGTATAGTTTTCGTTCATTGGTCGGGTTAATTATCTTTGAAAAAATAATATTTGAGTCCCCATTGTTATTTCGGATTCAAAAACAATGCAGATTCTAGTAAAACATTACTAAATATAGAAATCTATATAAATTTCGCCATTGACCTTTCTGTTTTAAAAAACGATCCCAAATCGAACAGACTTGTTACAAATCACTTTCCTAAATTAATTTAATAAAAATCCTTTAACATTTCAAGGGTGTTTTATTAATTTATCATTTAATAAACATAATTTCCATAATTGTAACTTCGTACTGAATCATAGAATTTATATTCGTACCGCATCTAATATAATGTAATCCGAAAAAAATAATTTGTCCTTTATTAAACCAATTAACCCAGGTCAGATTATAAATTTATATAAATTTTTTTGTATAATTTTTACTAGTTATAGATTATATACTCCAAACGAACCCTCGTTGTTCCCCTCGGTTTTGATCTGAGCTAAACAAACGCACCCTATGTGCGTTTTCTGATAAACCAAACGCACCCCCTACTGTTAACCCACAAACACCAAACAGCACACACCCTCTTGTAGCAATTGTTAACACGCAAATACCCCTGCCCGCTAAACAAGACCCATCCCCGATTCAGCTTCTATAAACACCAAAACGACACAACATGGCTGTTAAACATGCCATCCAAAACGCACCCTAATCTGGTACAAGACATCCAACCAACGTACTCTTAAGTATGATAACTACCACCATGCAAAAAAAATTACCCTCGCCGGGTTTATACCCGGCTGTTACCACAAACCAACCCCGACGCAGCGAACCCACAACCCGACCTACCCACTAGCCATCATTATAAACACCCCCCTAACTGGTACACACAACCCACACGAACACCTTTCCCCCTCCCTCGGCTGGTCCCCCCTGGCTGTCCCACACCTAAAACCCGACGCAAACCGAACTATAGCGGGTGTTATCCCACCAGACGCCCGACCCACCTTCGCGCTATTCGACCGACCAAAGACGCACTCTTTGCGTAGCTATAAACACCCATACACTCGAACGCACCCACGTAGTGACGATGGTGGATACCAAGATGAGGTGGGGGGGGGCAGCGCGGATGTGGTTGTGGAGGTTTTTGGCGCGTGGGTAGTGGAGTGACAACGGGTATACGAATAGATCGGGTCGTTAGGGGTGGGTAAGCAGTCTTTGCCGGAAAAACCCCGCCGAAAACTTCACGGCGGTGGTGGTGGGTGTCGCCGGCGGCTAGCCGGATATTGGTGAGGAGAGAGAGGAGTTGATTAGTGTGTGTGTTTTATGATAAGAAATTAATGACAAGATATTAAAATATATAAATATTATATATATATATATAAATATATATATATATATATATATATAATATATATATAAAAAATATATATAAAAATATATAAAAACAGAGTGTAATAGTTTAATAGTTGAGGACCTAAAGTGTAACCATTTTTTTATTATAGTTTTTGGATAAAAACGAGTTCGGACTTCTCGTATTGAATGACTTAAACGTATGATTCGAATCTCGAAACTTGCGTGCATTGTTTTCTAATCATTATTCTGATAAAAATGATATTCACTTATAATATTCATAATATTTTATAAACATATATAATAAAAGTATTGTTATTTATTTGATAATCCGGTTATGAGCCTTGCTGAAATAAAATAAATTAATTTACCCGAATCTCTCTATCCGATATCAACAACGTTTAAATAAGTAAAATATTAAATAATTTTTAATTAATATTTTTATTAAACAATTAGTGATAATTAAAAATAACTTTAATTATTTTTGTGTGTCGGTATCTGTTTGTAAGGCAGTATTAAAACTTTGGCGGAGCTGTTTTAGCCCTCTTCGCTCGTTTTCAAGTCTTGGGTAGAACATAAAAAGTTGTCTGAAATATCGTTTTAAAACACCAAATTGCTTAATCCAAATCGTGAAAACGTGGTAATAGGTACCGTTTTATGATAAATAAACTAAGAATTAATATAGTAATCCTTTTCGATTATCAAAATCAAATCAGCTTAAAAATAACTACGCCTTCGAGAGATGTAACTAATAAATATGGCCTTATAAATTAAAATCAGATTCGCAAATTTTATCCAGTAACGCAGAAAACGTTTTAGTGACTGAAAAAAGGATCAAAGTCAAAATGAAAGAACGGCAACCAGAAAATGTACAAAGTTTAAAAATAAGTCATATAAAATAACGGAAAATAGCCGGATGTTACACAAAGGTCAAAAGATTAATATTTTCTAAATTGATTTTTGATGGTATGAGAAGGAACTTGATCCAAAGAAGTTTTTAATGTATCTCCCAAATTTTTTGCAAAATTGTGGGTATTTGAACGCGACGAGAGCCGCGCAGACCCAATTTGGTAATACCTTTTAATGATATTCATGAAACACCTAAAACTTACTAAAGGTTTTACAATAAAGGAAACCAGGAAAAGGATTTTCAGGCAAAGTAACACCTGTTTTCATATATGTGTGATCCACCAGAAGAATTTGGTGAAGGATCAGAACAACCCCCATACCGCGCCAACCCACAGCCTTCTACTAGTATTCAACTGCTTCCTTCAGAAGTTTCTCCGACTCCAGTTACTACTACTAGCTACATCAACAACCACTACAAACCCAAGCACATATAGGAATAACCAAAATAGGTTGGAACCCCAATGTACCTCAGTCTGTGGTATCCCCTAATAGGTTTGGTGATGAGACGATCAATGAGGATATACTTGAAAGAGATGGAAAGGGCGCCACTACTACTAACTAGCATAGAGGCAAAGCAAGCTAGAGGTATCATTCCAAAGACCCAATCACGGAACACTTAATGAAACTATTTTCCTTGGAACCTTGGTTTCAGGTAGTGGTCCCCTAGGCTAAGAGAAACCATGAGGGGTAATGCAGCTCAGACTAGGTCAGAGGTGTATCTATACTTGTCTATGATCCACCTCACTCAGGAGTTCACAGACACTTGGAAGTGGTGAGGACCTACATGAACATCAATGAATTGATCAGATAATGTAACTTCAAACATACCCCATGATTCACCTCTTCCCAGGAGTTAACACACCTGGAAGTGATGAGGGTAGATTGAAACTGGAAGAATTGATGGATATGTGTACAAAATTGTCAAAACAGGTGCTTGACTTGAAGAAAGAGAAGGATGCTCAAGCTGTGTAGATCCTCAAACTAAAGAAAAGAGTCAAGAAATTAGAAAGACAAAGGAAGTCAAGCATCTCACACCCAAAAGAGAGTATATAGGCAGATTGAGTATTCTGATGAATGATTTTGGTAAAGGAGGATGCATCCAAATAGGGGATACACAAGTGACAATACAAATCCAATATTTAAGAAAGTGGAATTATGGATGATCTTGATGATCTGGTGGATAAAGGAATGGCTTTTGTTCAAGAGAAAGATGTAGAGAACCAAGGAAAGATTGGTGTCGATGATATAGAAGTGGTGAAAGGAAGTGGTGAAAGGAAGTGGTGACACAAAAGCAGTTAATACTGCTGGTGAGGGAGTTAGTACTTGCCAATGGATTCTGAACTAGTTAGTACTGCTGCCAACCAAGGACTTCCTCCTAACAATAACAATCAACATTCTTGATGAAGAGGATGTTACTATGGCATGAGCCCAACTTTGAAAAAAGATGAAGGAAGAGAAGGAGCTAGAGGAGAAAGGAGTTGCAATTAAAGATGTAGAATACTCTTCTTACCTATCAGAATCAGATAAACTACACTTCAACCATCCAACCCTTAATCCTAAAGACAAAGGTAAATGTTTATCTAATGTTGGGGTGGGGGGGTGTCTATCTACAGGGGTTAAAGATATCTATTTATGTGCAGGAGAACTGAAACCTGTAGAGAAGATAAAAGAAAAGGGTTCAAGGTGATGCACACAGATTGAAAGAGATATGAAGTAGCCTAATACTTCAAGCATGAATTGGATGAAGAAACTCATAGTAAAGAGAAAGACAAAGAAAGGCATCTAAGGTTTGTATGATAGCTGAAAAAGTTTATATGAGGTGCAGTCAAGGATAGATGCTGATTTTAAAAAAAAAAAAAAAATGTGAAAAAAACTGGCTGCTAGAATGACACAAGAAGAACAAGAAAAGTATACAATTAAAGAAAGGCCAGGTTAGTGGCAAATCTTATTGAAATGAGAAAGAAACAGTTAGCAAACTGAAAGAGCAGAGGCAATAAAAACAACCACCTATTTCAAAAACATAGTTGAGGAATCTTATGATGACTTATCTAAAGAACATGGGTGGTTACAAACACAATCAGCTTAAAGGAAACTCTTATGAAGAAATCCAGGGGTTGTATGAAAGACAGCAAAAGAGGATTCAAGATTTTACACCAATGGATTCAGAGAAAGAAGCTCAGAAGCCAGATAAAAGATTAAAAAGAGTTGCAGGATCATATCAATACACAGAATTACCTAGAGAAACCAAAATGAAGAAATCTAAAAATTAGTACAAAAGAAGACAGCAGAGTAATAAAGGAAAAGAAGAACTAAGGTTAAGTTAATAGATAATTTCTAACGAGATGACAGTAAAGTGAAGTATGAGCCACTATCCATAAAATTTCTTAGTAATGAATTATCAGTTGCTGGAAAAGATGTGAAAAAAAGCCATGTATGTTTACAATTAAACAGAGCCAAATGGAAGTACAAGCTATTCATTGGAGTACACCACAAGCCTTCTTAAGAATACTTACCTGGTAAGAACTTGAATGATCTATACAGTTAGTACAGGAAGGTTTCATAATCACCCTCCTAGAAGTCATGATTTATTCTTTGGGGAGATCATAATGATGATATATTGACCGCAGATAAAAAAGATTGAACTCAAAAAAATAATAAGGATGAATCTACTGGATTGAAATTGGTCTGAGATGAGAAATAATATGAAAAGTTTTTGGATTCACACTCTGTTTATGGATGGTGTAAACCCATGGAAATTAATATGCAAAGGAGAAGAAGTAGCCTCTTAATCAAGGAATTACTAGGAGAAGATGATGAAAACTTGCAGTATAGAAGCTGAAGATAAAGTACTATGGACATTTAAGCCTACAAGTTCCATCAATCATTGCTTGAAAGATAGTTAAAGTGTTTGGATACATCCACCTAGTGTTTAGGAGCTTACAGCGCAGAAACATGATGATTTGACAAGTAAATATCACGTTTAGGGGAGGATTGTTAGGAATTCCTGAGTTACTACTGCTGGTGCAGAATAAACTACTGCTGATCAAGTTACTTGATTCTGCAACAGATTAAGAAAACAAACTAAGCAGATAGTACTGTTAGTTTATATTAGTTAGTACTCTTAGCTAGTACTTATTTAAGTACTGCATGTATAGTAAGTACTGTTAGTCTTATATAGATTAGTACTTATGCTATTATGATATGCATGATTAAATTTGAATAATATGCATATCATTTTACGCGGAGCACCTAGCTCCTGCCGACTCTATAGCTGTTGCTTTGCCAACTGTTGAGCATGCCCCATCTGCTGAGGAGACTGAGTCGTTTGAGACCGACAAGTCTGCGGCCACACCACCACCACATCCTGCCTACCGCGTTACTGCTAGGATGTCGATCTGAGATGAGCCACGTACACCATTTTGGTCTGAGGCAGAGATTGCCAGACTCCTTGCCATACCATCACCTCCACCATCACCACTCTCCCCATGGTCATCACCACTACTTTAGATTCCTTTACCTCCACTACCAGTATCACCACCACCACATGCTAGTCCTACTTATCTATTGGGATATCGAGATGCTATGATCTGGCTGAGAGCCAAGGCACCATCTACTTCCTATTCACTACCATTACCACCACCCATCATACTCTCCCGCACCAGATCAGATGCACCACCATCAGGGACACCACCTATCTTACCTATACCCTTACCGACTTCATCACCATCTTTACTGCTACCCTCTACTGACCATGGAGCGGATAGGCCCGAGGTTTGCTTACCACCTTGGAAGAGGTTATGTTTTGCTTTTGGTCCTAGGTACGAGGTCAGAGAGAGCTCGTCTGCTCCTGCTACTAAACCGACTAGAGATTTTAGGGTAGACTATGGTTTCATTGCCACTTTAGATAGGGAGATTAGGCGAGATCTAGAGAGAGAGGTTGGTTATGGGATTATAGATACTTGGGATGAGATGCTTGAGGACATGCCAGGGGCACCAGCGACTGATGAGATAAAGTTAGGTCAGAGGATGACCAACTTTGTTACTACTGTCAAACATGACACATATGAGATTTAAGGCTGGGCAAGGCACAGGATGAGAGGTCATTGATGAGCGGTCAGCTCAATTTACTACAGAGAGATAGAAGTGCTCATGCTCACACTGCTTTACTCATAAAGAGAGAGGCCATACTTTCCCGTGAGGCTTGGGGACGGTCTATGATTGCTAGTGACCTTACACGTTCTGAGGTTATGACATTGCGTACTCATGTGGTAGCACAACAGTTAGAGATTGCAGCCTTGCGAGCAGGAGACCACGCTCGACAAGCACAGCTTACAGAGACACTAAGACTGATGAGTATACTCCAAACATAGGTGATAGCTTTCTAGAGTCAGTTGGGACCCGCTAGTGGTCCTGCACAGCCAGAGATACCAGAGGAGGCCGGTAGCAGTTCGTAGATTTGGTTATTTTGTAGCTATATTGTATTAGCCTACTAAGTATTACGGGATAACTCTCGGCTAGTAAGGCTTTAGGTTGTTTACATTTCCTTTTGTAACCTAATCGTAGTGATCATTTTGTAACCAAATCAGGTCATGTATGTTTCTATATTATATATGGAATGGTGGTATTATGTCATGTTTGTAATCGAATTTATTATGAATGAATGTCGATTTAGTTACACCATTGTTAATTTCAATTCAGTTTATATTTCACTGTGTGTTGTGATCTCATTTTACTTATTGTATATATGTCATGTCATGGTTATGATTTTACGAAATCTAACGGGTATTATATTTTCTTGTGATTGAAGAAAATGGTACCAAAAAGAACCATCAGAGCGAACCCCACTGATACCACTGCCACTACTTCTGTGACTAATGCCCAACTTAAGGCAATGATCAACCAATGTGTTACTGAGGATTTGGCAGCACGTGATGCTAACCGAAACACGAATGGCGATGACAGCCATAATTCGGGAACAAGTGTTAGAAGAACGGAACGAGTTGCTAGAGAGTGCACTTACCCAGACTTCATGAAGTGCCAACCTCTGAATTTCAAGGGCACAGAAGGAGTTGTCGAATTGATTCAATAGTTTAAGAAAATGGAAACTGTGTTCAGTATAAGCAACTTCTCGGTGGAGAACCAAATCAAGTTTTCCACTTGTACACTTATTACAGGTGCACTAACGTGGTGGAACTTTTACGTTAGGACTTTTGGTCATGATGTTGCGTATGCAATGACTTAGACTGACCTGAAAAAGAAGAAGACTAACAAGTACTGCCCGAGGGTCGAGATTAAGAAACTGGAGGCTGAGTTGTGGAATTTGAAAGTGAAAGGTACCGACGTGATAGGGTACAACCAATGTTTTCAGGAACTGGCATTGCTGTGTGTTAGAATGTTTCCTGAAGTGTCTGACAAGATTGAAAGATATGTCAGTGGTTTGCCCGACATGATCTACGGAAGTGTAGTAGCATCAAAGCCTAAGACAATGCAAGAGGCGATTGAAATAGCAACTGAACTGATGGATAAGAAAATCCGTACTTTTGCTGAACGTTAGACAGAGAACAAGAGAAAGCAAGATGATAACCAGCAACAACAACAACAACCAAACAAGAGGCAGAACACTGGCCGGGACTACACTGCAGGATCTGGTGAGAAGAAGCCATATGAGGGATCTAAACCCATATGCGCTAAATGCAACTATCTCCACGACGATCCATGTACTCCTAAATGCACAAGTGCAACCGAGTTGGCCATCTGGCTCGTGACTGTAGGAGTACCGCCAATGCCAACACTGCTAACAACCAAAGGGGCACTGGGGCAGGTCAGAAGCCTACTTGCTATGAATGTGGAGCCCAGGGACATTTTAAGATGGATTGTCCAAAGCTAAAAAACAACAACCGTGGTAACTAAGGTGGAAATGGCAATGCTTCAGCGAAGGTGTATGCGGTAGGCCGTGCAGGGACAAACCCAGACTCTAACATCGTGACAGGTACGTTCCTTCTAAACAACCGCTATGCTTCTGTCTTATTTGACACTGGTACCGATAGAAGCTTTGTGTCTACTGCATTTAGCTCCCAAATTGATATCATACCATCTGCATTAGATCACTATTATGACGTTGAACTAGCCGACGGGAGAATAATTGGGTTAAACACTATCCTTAGGGGTTGTACATTGAACTTCTTAAATCACTCATTCAACATAGACTTAATGCCCGTAGAACTTGGTAGTCTCGACGTCATTATCGGTATGGATTGGTTGGCAAAGTACCAAGCTATCATCGTTTGTACCGAGAAAATCATTCGTATTCCCTGGGGAAATTAAACGTTGATTGTTCGCGGTGACGGAAGCGACCAAGGAAACGAGACTCGTTTGAACATCATCTCGTGCACTAAAACGCAGAGGTACATGCTAAAAAGGTGTCCTATCTTTTTGGCACATGTCACCACAAAGGAGATTGAAGACAAGTCGGAGAGGAAGTGACTTGAGGACGTACCAATCGTTCAAAATTTTCTTGAAGTATTTCCTGAAGACTTGCCGGGTGTTCCACAGACTCGACAAGTGGAATTCCAAATCGATTTGACACCTAGTGCTACACCTGTAGCACGGGCACCTTATCGGTTGGCCCCATCCGAAATGAAGGAATTATCAGACCAACTCTAAGAACTATCTGACAAGGGCTTCATAAGACGCAGTTCCTCACTTTGGGGAGCTCCGGTATTGTATGTCGAAAAGAAGGACGGATCATTTCGAATGTACATCGACTACCAAGAGCTGAACAAGCTAACGATGAAGAATCATTATCCACTCTCAAGGATCGACGATTTATTTAATCAACAACAAGGATACAGTGTTTATTCTAAGATAGACTTGCGATCAGGTTATCACCAGCTCCGAGTACGGGAAGAAGATATTCCGAAGACGGCATTCAGAACTCGATATGGTCATTATGAGATCCTAGTTATGCCACTTGGCTTGACGAACGCACCATCGGTATTTATGGATCTCATGAACCGCGTATGCAAGCCATTTTTAGATAAATTTGTGATTGTTGTGGAAAACTAGAGGGGGGGGGGGTTGAATAGTTTACCGCTTTTTAATTTAATGTTTATGTTTGACCAATCATCAATCGTCTTGCGATTTTCCATTTCAGCCTCGTTGGGACATAACGACCCGGAGACACCCTATACTGCTTCCGGTTTTCTTGATCTCGCGGGTTCTGATCCTTTTTGTGTATTTATATTTCTATTTACTTATTGACACATAAAAAGAAGGGTTGGTTCGCGCGTAGTCACACCTCTTCGCCCTACTCCACTCCTCGAGCACCAAACTCGAGAGTTTTCTTAACTATGTCACAAACTCCCTTATGGCGAAGAAAACCGTACACAACTTTCGCTTATATTAATTTTCGACACTAAGCTAAATGTCGAGTTCTATTCTTAGCTAGAACTAATCTATCACGACTTCACAACTTCTTCACTACTTTCACGACTTCACAACACAACTTCACAACTACACAACTTCTTCACACCACTACTTCACTACTTCACTTCTACTTTCACACCTAACTATCACAACTTAGATGAATCACTAGATTTAACTATACTTACAGCAATCACAAAGATTTATCTACTACACAACTTTATAAGATTTAAAAATGATTTACAAATTATGATATGGATGCAATAAGATTACAATACACACTTGAGGTGTAATACTTCTTTACTTGATGATGGAAGTATTCTTCTCTTACACTTAAGGAATTGAGCTTAGATCACTTGGAAACAAAGCTTTATGACTAGATGATCAAAGGATTTTAATAAGATGTGTGGGCTGTTTTAGATCAGAAAGAATGAGTGCAAAAGGTGAGAAAATAGTAGGGAAAAGTCCCGTATTTATATGACAAACTGGAGGAGCGTCTACCTATGGGCGGTCTCTTTAAATAGGTGGGCGGTCCCCTTAAAATTAAGGGGGCCGCCCGTGTATTTAAGGGGGCCGCCCTAGACTAGGGGCTCCCCAGTTTGTCTTTTGTGTAGGGGGAATTTTCTAGAACTTTTCTAGCCGTTTAATGTCCGAAAATTTGAATTTCAAAATGTTTATTTTGAATAAAACATTTCTTTTAATTGTAGAAAATGTTTTGTAATGTTTATAAAAATGTTTACAACATTTTATAAAAGTGTGAGGTTGAATAAAAATATCTTTTGATCATAAAAGGCATTATCAAAATGAAAATTTACTACTAATTACTTGTTTACGTTTAATTTTACATTGAACATTTTTATATTTTGTAATTATCAAAACGTAAAGATGTGAAAAATATTAATAATGTTTTTAGGCATTATTTTTATCAAGAATCTCCCCCTTTTTGATGATTACAAAATTTAAACTCATTAAATGTAAATTTATTTTTAAACAAGTATTTAGTGAGTTTTATGTCATTTCTCCCCCTTTTTGTAGAATCAAAAAGGCATCGTCGAGAATTTCTAGTAAAATTGACGGAATAAATGCCCCCCCTTGATGTGTGCTCCTCCTCGTTTGAGGGCATTAAGGAATCAAACTATGGTTTCTTGGCTACAAAAACGAGTTAGAACAATACAAATATTTCTAATATGTAGCAAGAAGGAAAAATGTGGCATAATAATAATGCAACCAACAATAGTCATCCATTAAAAGTAAAATAGTGTGTGAACCACACTCATGCATAAATAAGGAAAATAACATGCTAACATACATGAAAATTTTAAACTACAAAAAGTCCAATAACTAGTAAAGCTCCATAGGACTTGCTTGCAAAATGATGGATGGACAATTATTTGAGACACTAAACATAGAGTATGTTTAGTTTAGGGAAGATGATGGAGGTGGTGGGATGATGGTTGTTGGTAGTTGTGAGAGCATATGTTTAATATATGAAAACATATATTGGAGTTCATCTCTCAATCTAAATATAAGAGTACGATTGTGAATGCAACACAAACATGAATCTCTATGTGCCTCAAGAAGGTTCCAAGGAATAGGATGACCAAGGATAGGTGGTGAAGGTGATGGAGTATCAAATTGGACATCAAGTAGGGTTATTGGTAAAAGGGTAAGAGTGATGTCCATTGATGCATTTTCTTGAGTTGGAGGTGGTGGAGAAACTCTTAGAGGAGGAGATGTTGGTGGGTTCAAGTAACCATTGGGTGAAAGTGATGTTGATGAGGTTGGTGATTTGGGTATGTAGTCAATTGAGGATGAAGAAGTATCTTTGGTTGATGAATGATGAAGAAAATGGTGTATTAGAGATGATCATTTGGAGGAGATTTATGGAAAGGAAATGGTTTGAAAATGGAATGAGTTTAAACTAGTTTAAGTTATTCTAAATTATGTTCGAGTATTCTGGGCAATGATAGCTGAGATTAGGTAAAAGTGGGTCAAAAAGCAGGAAAAATACTGTTTTGCCTGTGATTTATTAGGGCGGTCCCCTTAATTAGGGGTCGGTCCCCTTAAAGATAAGGGGGCCGCCCGTTACGAATTAAGGGGGCTGCCCTCTGCTGATTACCATTTTTCACAGAAAAACGATTTTTCTCAAAAAATATATTTGTGAGAGTATTTCTGTTTTGGTGGTTTATTTGCAGCAAGCCCTATTGAGTTTTATGATCATATTTAATCATATAACATGTGATATCATCAAATAACGTCATACTTTACTATCATTTATCCCACGTAATTTACCCACTTTTATATAATTATTGCAAGATATTGGTACTTAATTGCTTAAAGTTTATTATGGCAGTAATTATGGAGTCACTTGTGAAGAAGAAGCAAAAAGGCGCAATTTTAGAGCTTAAACAAAGACATTTGAAGAATACTATTTTCTGCACCTATACGCCATATCCAGCAATGAAGATACGGCGTATCAGCGCCAACTCATCACAAGAAACACGTAATGATCAATTCCTGATCTGGCATATCCATTACAACCAATACGCCGTATTCATAGCTGTTCATCAGTCAAAGATACACATTTAATATGATTGATGGTAATTATCTTAATTGATTTGATCTTATCGTGGACTCCAAAGAAATTAACCCCTATACACCGTATCCACTTATCCCTATATGGCGTATCAAGGTTTATTTCAGACACTATAAATACAAGACTCAAAAACGAGTTTTAGTGTGCAATATCACATTCTCTGTATAGTATATAACTAAAGTCGAATTTATCAAGCCAAGAAGAGCAGCCAAGGTCGAGCACTACTCCTAATTCCATAGAAGACATCGTGTAATTCTTACTTTCTTAATCTTTCAATTTTTAATTGTTTGATCACGTTTGTATTAATGACAATGATTGTGGGCTAATACCCTTGGGTTTCAGCCATGTTAATGAAGATTATAATGTTTGGTTTGTTTTAATCCGGCTTTGCTTAATTTATCGTTGTTGTTTAATTATGTTTATCGCCTTATACTTGTTTATGTGCTTGTACATGTGACCTATCATTCAACTAGGTCTAGGGAGACCTAACCAGTAACCTAGATGTCGGGATGGATCTCCATGTTGTGTTCTATATGTCCGAACCAATAGGATCACAAATGATACTTTATCATTACTCTTTGATTATGAGCTTAGTTAACCGGCAGGTGACCTGATATTGTTCAACCAGTATTGTTCGTTTATTAATTGGTATTGATTTTGGTGGTGGACTACCGGCATATAAAACAACATCAAGCAATAAGTGGGTAAAGTCCCGATGGGCTAGGGTATTAACAGGATCACCACTCCTTTAATTCCATATGGTAGATTATAATTAAACTCTAGGATGCTTTATGCGGATGCGTTAATCGTGACTGGATTGTTCGTGTCTAGGTCTTAGGAAGAAGTACCGCCTAAGTCTTAAGAATGATATGCCGTCTCGAGATAAGCAGCCATTGCACAAATTAATCAAACCATCATTTAAACATACTTAACATGGTTAATACATTTTTCTATTATTTGGCTCATTCCGCTCTTTTGTCTTGTGTTTATTTGCTTTAGTGTGTATTGTGCTTAGAATTGATATTTGTCACCATAAACCTGTGCCAGTCTCTCAGGCTGAAAACCCCCCTTTTACCTCTAGTAAATATGTATAGCATAGGTTTAACCAGTAATTAGACTAATCTAGATAGAATAAAAAACTGATAGAATAATAGGTTAACTCTCACTCTTAGTGTTCGACACCCTACTTACCGCGAAACTACATCTTGACCAGGTACTCTGCCCGTTAAAGTGTTGTCTTTAGGTTAGTCGGCTAAATATAAATGTAAAACCTGATAATCATAAATAACACCTATACAACGACACATCAAGGTTTTTGGCGCCATTGCCGGGGAGCGATTAGTTTAATATTTATTCATTTAAGTATTTCTAACCTTTAACTTGTTTAGTGTAAAATTATTAATTCAGATTTCTAATAGCTAATTGTTTAGCTTAATTGTGAGCTTTAATTTATTGCATTTAATTGTGTTTTATATAGTATTATGTTCAGACTGATCACTTGATACGGCGTATCCACCAGCTGGATACGGCATATGATGAGTGTTAAAACACACATCTTTATAACCCTGTAAAACACTATTAATCGGACTAAAGATACTAAAATATGCTTAATTATATTGCAAATATTTTTGTTTGGTATTTTAATGTCTTGCAGGTAAAAGTGATTGAAAACAAAGCAAAAATGGGTACTTACGGGTTCATTTCGATCAAGAGTGCTTAATATTCTAAGATCAAGATAAAGTCATAAAAATTCTCTGAGCATGCCATTGGAAAGAGCGTGAGAAAACGAGTCCAATGGTGCCTTCGGATTTTATTAGCCCTGCCCATGACCCACTAGTGGGCCGGACCAGTCCAATCAAGTAAAAGCCCAAGATTAAGCCCAACATGAAAAAAAGAAATAAATCTGATGTATATATATATGATGTGTATGACGTCAGCCGCATGTGATTCAAAATTACATCAACTCTCCCATGTGACCACGCACTACTTTTGCTTTGGCTAATAGTATTTTGACATGTGGCGGGGTAAAGTGTATAAACTTTTAATTGCTGCGAAAATGAATCAAAGGACGATATTCATGCGTACAAGTTAAGCAAATTGGATAGGGCACGTGTCAACAGTGGAACGGTGGATCAATTCTTACATTCTTCTGCAATCCGAGGTCACCGATCCCAAGCCAATGATTGACTGTTAATAATTGTGGCGGTTGTACTGAATTTTCATTTCCACCCCCTTGGCTTGGCTATAAATCAACTCGCTCCCCCACATTTTGAAGGCATTAGGATTTAGATTTTAAAACTTTCTCTCTAGTTTTGTTTTAGCTTATTAGTTTAGGAGTAGGTTTAGCTTATTCTTAGTTATAGGATTATTGTAAAAGCTTATTTCGAGTTTATGTATAAGCTTATTGTAATTATTTTGAGCTTATTTAAATGAAGAAGGTGTTTGGTTGCTTATTTTTCTTTCTAAATCTTTTCCTAGTACTTTTCTTCTTAGCTTATTTCGACTATAAGCTATTTCTTAAAGCCTATTTCTGAAGCTTATTCTCTTAGCTTATTTAGATTTAAGTTCAAAATCAGATAAGCTATCTCACAGCTTATTCGGCTTTTCTACTTATCTCTCTATTAAGTTCGAGTATTTAACCTATTAAATAAGCTTTCGGTTTTAGCTTATGTCTGAATAAGCTGTTGCTTGTTGCTTATATTCGTTTCTCTCTTCCGGCTTATTTCTTTTATTCAAATAAGCTCTTTAGTAGCTTATTTGATATTGATCTAAGCTTACATAACTCAAATAAGCTTATTTCTATTTTTATTTTTATTTTTATTATCTTTATAAAAATCTAAAAATATTCTTCTTTATCCTCTTATTACATTTAATTCTTATCTTCTTTTCCCTCTTATCCGTTTAATTCTTCGACATGTCTTCGTATAACCATTTTGGTTGCTCGTGGTGTGGAGGTCCGTTTAATGGTGGAAACTGTCCGGGCTGTAGCAGTGTAGGATCCGGAAATGAGTTTGTCTATGACCCAAATCCTTATTCTTATAATGAAACACCCGATTTTTCTTACCCACCTCCACAGCCCCAGTTCGAGACATACTCGTGCGAGTTATGTGGGAACGATCCTCACTATGGGTTTGATTGTCCGCCACGGTTCCCGCTTGTCCATGAGCAGGAACCGAGCTACAATCAAAACTTTAGTGATAATTATTATCCACAAAATTCACCGAGTTTTCCACAACAATATCTTTGCTGTGAAAACTGTGGGGGTCCTCATGAAAGTTTTCAATGTCAACCGATGAATCAAAATCACTTTGAGCATAATTCTAACTATTCTATTTTTGATCAACCCCCACAATATTCCATCGATCATCAGCCCCCGATTATAAATCAAGAGTGGATAAGTAAATTAAATAAAGAAATCATTGAAATATTGCGACCTATGTTTAAGGAATTTCGTGAATGACAGCAGGCGGCTAATATCGATCAATCATCTTGTTAGATTTGTTTGGTCCGAGTAAGAATTGGATTGGTCTTTGTCTGTTTCGTTAGATAGAATAGAACAGAAATAAATTGTGCAATGTATGGAATTTATTATAAATTGTTTTGATATAACAGTTTGTATGTTTGTTTCGATTTTGGTACCGATCAACTCATGAGGCATGGAGCTTACGGGTTTAATAAGCTAGATAGAATATAAATATTTTCTTTAGCTTATTAAATCGGGTGGTTTTTGTTTATGTGCGGCTCTTCAATTCGGTTTAATTTTCTATCCTTTTTCAATACCTTAGTGTAGCTTAGTATAAAAAATGTTTTGCTTTATCTTTATGAGTAGCGAGTAGTTTTATTAGTGCTTGTTAAGTGATATTGTGAATTGGAAATTAAGTGTGGATTCGAAAAAGGGTTAATTGATTAATAATCTTTGATTATTTAGATTTATAGTTGGGATGTTTTAAAGGGAAAAATCCGGAAAAATAGTCAAACTACACATCTAGTAATTAATATATTTTTAAGATATTTTTGTCAAAATAAGCCAACGTTGTGAGATAATTATCATTTCTAAGGAAATTAATTCGTTAATGAACCTTAATTCACACTTAATGAACTTTTCACGTCACTTAGCAAGCATTTTCGTATTATAAATCTTTTAGTTCATTTTAGCTTAATTCTCTTAGTTTAATTGTTTAGTATAATTCTATTATTAAAATTAGTATAATTTTTAGTATTAAATATAGTTTTCTAAAAAGTAGTTTAATATCTAAAACCAAAATATTTGTCATTCAAGCATCAAACGCAACACTTTCGTGGATTTCAAATTCATCTCTCGTCGGGATACGACATCCGGGAGATAAAATATTGTTTGTTATGAGAAGAGCCTCAAGCAATTTTCTTATCAAACGGGATACTCTCTATACTATTACTACGCCGCTGCCGGGGAAAGGTGTACGATTTACGCGAAGTGTTTGTAGTTATTGCCTTGGAGATCCTTTCGTCTTGAAAGTTTATTTTCGTACTTATAAAAAAAATATAATAACCAAAAAATATTTTTCTTTTTCTATTTTATTTTATTTTCTTTCATTAAAATTTTAAAATACCAAAAATATTTTCAATTTATTTTCTTTAAATAAATATAAAAATAAAAAAAAATCAAAATGGCACCGCTGCCGGGGAGAGGTGTAGCGATTTTTACGGGATTGTTTGTGTTTGAGCCTTGAAGATCCTTTCTTCGGAAAGTTTATTTTCGTTCTTATTAAAAATATAAAAATCAAAAAATATTTTTCTTCTTATTTTTATTTTTCCTTTCCTTTTTATAAATATTAAAAAATACCAAAAAATATTTTTATTTTTATTTTTATTTTTATTATTATTATGTTTAAAAAGACCTATAATATAAAAATTTTCAAAAAAAATATATTTTCCTTTATCCTCTTATTACATTTAATTCTTACCTTCTTTTCCCTCTTATCCGTTTAATTCTTCGACATGTCTTCGTATAACCATTTTGGTTGCTCGTGGTGTGGATGTCCGTTTAATGGTGGAAACTGTCCGGGCTGTAGCAGTGTAGGATCCGGAAATGAGTTTGTCTATGACCCAAATCCTTATTCTTATAATGAAACACCCGATTTTTCTTACCCACCTCCACAGCCCTAGTTCGAGACATACTCGTACGAGTTATGTGGGAACGATCCTCACTATGGGTTTGATTGTCCGCCACGGTTCCCGCTTGTCCATGAGCAGGAACCGAGCTACAATCAAAACTTTAGTGATAATTATTATCCACAAAATTCACCGAGTTTTCCACAACAATATATTTGCAGTGAAAACTGTGGGGGTCCTCATGAAAGTTTTCAATGTCAACCGATTAATCAAAATCACTTTGAGCATAATTCTAACTATTCTAGTTTTGATCAACCCCCACAATATTCCATCGATCATCAGCCCCCGATTATAAATCAAGAGTGGATAAGTAAATTAAATAAAGAAATCATTGAAAATTTGCGACCTATGTTTGAGGAATTTCGTGAACGACAGCAGGAGGCTAATATCGATCAATCATCTCCTCGTGAAATGAGTCTCAAAGAAATGGAGGATCTAAAGCAGCATTATTTAGATGAAATGAAAAGTTTAAGTAATGACTTACAAATTAAAGATTATCGTAATGAGAAAATAGATATTCGTTTTAGAAGGGAATGTGAAGATATGATTGCTGAGCTTAAAAGTAAATTCAATGGAATGAGTATTGAGATTAATAAAAAGAAAGAACTTCAGTATTTAGAGTAGGTGGCTAAACTCAGTACTTATACTACCGAGCCTTCGCGACATTTCAATTGTACTGGCTGTGATGACGATGATTACAAAGAGAGTTCTATTCCTTTGAGAGATATTATTTCTAAACTTCCTTCGTCTATTGCAATCACACCCGTTTTACCGACTTTGGAGCCCGAGGACTCTCTCATCATGGGGGATGAGCATCTTAGCACTATTCCTAAAAAGGAATCGGACAAAGTAATAACGTCTAGTGTTGAGGACCTTGTTCCAATCCTAAGTGAGTCCGAGGATACATCCGGGAGTAATAGTGATTGTGATTTACCTACGTGCGATGATTTCTCTCCCATTAACGTTTATGAGGAAAAATCCGTGACTTTCTCTAACTCTCTTTTCGATTCAAATGACGATTTTACCTCTAGTGATGACGAGTCACTATCCGATGAGGACGTTCCGGAAGATAATGTTAAAATTTATTCGAACCCTCTTTTTGAATTCGATGACGAATACATCTCTAGTGACGTAAATCCTCTTTTTGATGAGGTGTTAGAGGACATCGAGTGCAAGGATTCTTATGATTCCAACCTTGATGAGTTGACTTTGTTAGTCACACCTCTTTCCGATGCTAATTAAGATGAGTGTTTCGACCCAGGAGGCGTAATTGATGAAATCGATGCTTTTCTAGATATGGATATTTCTACGGATATTGAGAACGGTTATCATGATTCGGAGGGAGATATAATCTATCTTGAGAGTTTGCTTATTGATGACACTATCCCTAATCTCCCTCCCGAGGTGTTTTTAGATCATGACCCGAAGAGCTTAAAGGATGAACCTGATAAAGATGATTTGAAGAGTGTTGTCAAAATTTTCGACCCCAGGATTTATGAGAAATTTTTTTCTCTAACATATGTGAATTTATCCTTTGAGGATCGCCATTATCTTTCCTTCACATATGTTATCCGAATTTTTCTTTCTTATTTCACCTATCCGGTGGAATCTCCTCTTCCTCTCCCCTCCGGGAGTGAGGATACTATTTTTGACCCCGGCATTCCCGTTTTTAGTCTTAAGCCGGTGGTATCTCATCGGAATGGAACTTTCATGTGCTTCAATGTTAATCTAAACCTCTTGAATGAAAGTCCGATGGAGATTTTCTCTTCCACATGTTTCGACCCTAATATCACTATGATATGGGGAGAGTCAAGCTAGAGACTCGCACAAAAACAAGCGCTTCTCGGGAAGCAACCCGTGTCTTTTCTTCTTTCTATTTACTTAATAAATAAGTGTGTGATTTTATAGCCCAAGTGTGGGGGCGTGCTTCTTTCTATGGTATGTGGTTCCGTTTTTGTAGGATTCCTTAAGATCATGAAGACCCGTGCTTGTTTTCAATCCTCCAATCATCTGGTCTTCGATCTTCTGCTTATTTTGGAATCCTCAATCCCGATCTTATATATATATTGTGTTTCCCCTTTCACACTTGGAATTTTTTGCATTTGCCTTTTTTGTTCCTAAGTGTGGGGGTAATACCTGATATTTTTGAACATTGAGGCCAATGTTCCATTCTAATTGTGGGGGGTGGGGATTTCTATCAAAATATGATCTTACATGTGCCTATATGTGTTCCCACGCAACCCTGTTTTGACCAAAATTTTAAAATTTTATTGTTTTATTATGATATATATATATATAAAATAATAATAATAATAATAAATAAATAAAAAAAAGAAAAAAATGATGAAAATATAAGGAATTATATAATTAGATAGGCCGTAGAAATTTAGGTAGATTTTGACTTGACCGAGTTTTGAACTCTAGCTTTCCCCTTAGCTTTCGAGACTTAGCGTTTGCTTAACTTTAAAATTTTGCAAAGAACAAAAAATGATAGAGTTTTATATAAGTTAGATGCTAAGCGTGGAGTAGTTGGATCTCTTTAGAGCTCATAGAGGTTAATTGTGGCTTTTTGCTCCCATCAGCTTAATAAACGTTATATAATTGTTGAATAAATAAAGTTGCTTTGGTTTTTGCGATTCTTAGTTTAGATCACTTCGTAGAGATTCCTTCTAGTGAAAGTAATGTACACATCGAGGTTTTGTCAGTGTTGTGGGGAAATAGACTCCTGGACCATGGTCGGCTCGCATACCGATGTGGCAGTTGTTAAAAGACCACATGACTTAAAATTTAGCTATAATAATAATTATGTAATAAACCGAATCCGAAATAAGACCACTACCTCTTGCCGGCTTACAACCGATGTGGTAGTCGTTTAAAGGGTGGATGTAATAGTAATAATAAAACTGTAGGCTGATAAAAGTTTACGGCATCTTGCCGGCTCACAACCGATGTTGCAGTCTTCTAAGTAAGGCACATAGTGATAATCCGAGACTGATAAAAGTTTGCTGCATCTTGCCGGCTCACAACCGATGTTGCAGCCTTCTAAAGGACCGAGGTTTAATAATGTTGCAATAATACTAAGAATAAAGCCAAATTTCGACTCCGAGGTTATCTAAATAAAGCCTCCGTCTCTGGACTCGTAGTTGAGTTGTTGCGGATGAAATAAAAAGGATAACCCCTAAATCATGTGAAATTAGAACCTTAATGAGGACCTTATTCTCACCATATCGTCTCTTTAGGAAAGGATTTCAAACTAATTATGGTCTAAACCGGGTTTACTTTATATGAATAAGAATTTAATTTATTCGTCACCAATAATAATAATAAAAACCTTAGAGGATTTAGGAATAATGGGAACGAAAAGTTAAAGTTTTTACTTACACAATTAGCATTTATGAGTAGTTTAATATCTAATCTTATATTTGACTGTGATCTCATTTTAAGCTTAGTTTAGGGATTGTGAAAAGTCGAGGATGACGAACTCCTATTCTTTAAGCCTTGTAAAATAAATTCTATAAATTTCTATCTTAGTTTTTTTTCTATTATTAAATAAATGGTTAAAACGGGGGTGCTTGCGAGTAAATGATTTTTGAACCTTTTAATGGACATTTTCTGTTCTCGTTTGATTGTGAGGGGTCATAAGTTAAAGGGGTATTAAATTATTTATTTCCGGGTTTATTTTTATTAACATTGCGTGTAGGACCAGCAATGGCTAAGTGTAGGAGAATTTGATGAGTGTTAAAACACACATCTTTATAACCCCATAAAACACTATTAATCGGACTAAAAATACTAAAATATGCTTAATTATATTGCAAATATTTTTGTTTGGTATTTTTATGTCTTGCAGGTAAAAGTGATTGAAAACAAAGTAAAAACGGGTACTTACGGGTTCGTTTCGATCAAGAGTGCTTAATATTCAAAGATTAAGATAAAGTCGTACAAATTCATCGAGCATGCCATTGGAAAGAGCGCGAGAAAATGAGTCCAACGGTGCCTTCAGATTTTATTAGGCCAGCTCATGACCTACTAGTGGGCCGGACCAGCCCAATCAAGTAAAAGCCCAAGATTAAGCCCAACATGAAAAAAAGAAATAAATCTGATGTATATATATATGATGTGTATGACGTCAGCCGCATGTGATTCAAAATTAAATCAACTCTCCTACGTGACCACGCACTACTTTTCCTTTGGCTAATAGTATTTTGACATGTGGCGGGGTAAAGTGTATATACTTTCAATTGCTGCGAAAATGAATCAAATGACGATATTCCTGCGTACAAGTTAAGCAAATTAGATAGGGCACGTGTCAACAGTGGAACGGTGGATCAATTCTTATATTCTTCTGCAATTCGAGGTCACCGATCCTAAGCCAATGCTTGGTTGTTAATAATTGTGGCGGTTATACTGATTTTTCATTTCCACCCCCTTGGCTTGGCTATAAATCAACTCGCTCCCCCACATTTTGAAGGCATTAGGATTTAGATTTTAAAACTTTCTCCATTTATGTGAATCTTTTTAAGGCAAATGGCATAAAAAGGTACTCAACTTAAGGGTCATTTTTAATTAAGGTATCAAACTTTTTTTTTGGCATAAAAAGCGACGAACTTATTTATTTATTGGCCAAATTTAGTTGTTTTTTTTTGTAAGATATTTAACGATCATCCCGTTCTAAGTTTTTACACATTATTCAAGTCCATCGCTCGCGCTACCACCACCACCAATCATCGCCACCACCACCAATCCACCCCACCACTATCACTACCAAGCACCGCCTACACCACCAAAGTCATTATCAAACACCAATAGAATAATTTTTAATCGAATAAAAACAACGTAAATATGCATTGATTTCTATCAGATCTGAATGACTTAGAAAGAGAGATAAATTACTAAGAAAAAAGTAAAAACACCAAACAATTGTGTCTGATTAAATCAATCGATGTTTATATGAAAAATACAAAGGAAGAAAAATGTATATAACTCACTGACATTGCTAATAATAAGTGGATATCTTTAGAAGCTATTATAGTCATTAAAGATATCTTTAGAAGATATCCTAACACGTAAGGTTAAAATAATTTGATCCTGCTATCAAAAATAATCATATTTACTCGATACAATAGAAATTAACACGTAATTGAATATCTGATTTCATGACTTAGAATGAGGAAACCTATTACTCATTTGTTATTGAGGTTAACAAACTAGATTAGTTATTGGTACACAACACGTTCGTACATTACTTCACCGGTAATACTCCATTCAATTCCCAGCAATATTCAATTTTCAATAGCAATTACAATGACTTAGAATAAACAAAATGATATAAGTCGTTTTATTGGTGTTTGATAATGATTTTAGTGGTGGAGGCGGTATTTGGTAGTGATGGTGGTGGGGATGCTTGGTGATGGTGGTAGCATCTGGTGGATTTAAAATGTAAAATTTGATCGTTAAATATTTAACAAAAATACCCAAATTGACCAAAAAAAATAAGTTAGACGCCTTTTTATGCAAGAAAAAAAGTTTGATACATTAATTGAAAATGACTATTAAGTTGAGTACCTTTTTGTGCCATTTACCCATCTTTTTATGGTTGTTACAATGTTTTATGTTTTATTTTAATGGTTTGGTTAGTAGTCAAAAATGTTTTTTTATTATTTTTTTGCCTTTCACATCTTCTTATTCAAATAGTTATTTTCTTACCAGATCTGTTTTTTTCTTAAAACCTTTTTTTATCAATATTATTTCGTAAGTTTCAAATTTAAAATTTAGTAGCTTTTAGCAAGTGATGGAAAGGCTAGTGTTAACAGTGGGTTTAACAACATGGAGATTTTAGATAGTTTTGGAGCTTTTGGCGTGCTTAAGGGTTTAATAAGCTAGTTTAATATCCAAAGTTTAGAGCTTTTATAGATTTTACAAGCTTTTTAGTATATAAAGTTTATAATTTTATCATCTAATAAGTTAATAAAGTCTATACTAGATATAAACTTATGTATTATATGTAGTTTATTAAAGGGAATGGTTGTTTTGTTATCGTAGCTTCGATCGGGTTCTACTTTCCTTTCTTTCTCTATACTTTGTAGTTTTTAGCTTATTTAGATTAATATGTTTAATATTGTTGATTTAGTTGTTGCCATGTTTAGTGAGTAGTTTAACATATGCTTGTTAAGTGAGTTATGATTAATAAATGACTAAATAGTTAAATTAAATTAATAAATTGATTTCTTTTTGTTAAATTCAAATATGCTTTTGAACTTTGACTATTCTATTTTATAAGCTATGAATATTCGGGAAACCTGAGAGTTTTTGAAACCTAAGGTCCGTGAGTCCCGATACTAGTCTCTGTGGGGTGTCAAAAGCCTGGTCACTTAGCCGCAAGGTTGGGATGTGCCGAGACGAAAGTCGCTACATGGGATGATCTCGTCTTCAAACTCATTATTCTTGGGTGAAACGTGAAGCATAGTATGTTGCAAAACGTTGATTTATGGTTGAAATTCATAATAGCACACTCACTTAAGATATAATAAATGTCGGGAGTAAAAAGTTCACAAGTTGCCAATATGAGCAGCGTTAGCATCTTTACTGATATTTAGCTGTGATTTTGTTTTAAGTTTGGTTTGGAGTAAGTGAAAAATCGGGGACGATAAATTTATCCTTTTTGGAGCATTCTCGGATCGAAATGCATCTTGTTCTATGATCCCTAACAGTTATGGAAATAACGAAAGTCGAAATAATCTCAGTTATAAAAAAAATGAAAAAATATATTTAAAAATGAGAAAATGAGGTGTTTTATAACTTGTGATTTCTTAACTCTCCCCACAAAAATCTTTCCTACTTTTCAAAGATTTAGTTTGAAGAAGTTTTATGGTATTTGGTTATGGAGCATATAATATTGCGTGAGGACACGCAATCGCTTAGTTTGGGGAATTTTGATATGTGTGAAAACACATATCCTTTTTATATCAAAATAGGCTCATAAAAGACAAAATTGTGCTTAAAATGCTTGTATATTGCTTGTTTTGTCTTTTTAATTGTGTAGGTACGGATATTGCAAATATCTCAAGAAAACGATCAAAACCGGACAAACACGGACACGAGAACGGAAAAGAGAATACAAGAGTCAGGAGAATGCTTTCAAAGTCAACCATAAGTCAACCCTTGGTCAACCAAAGTCAACCACTAAATGACAAAAACCCAAAAATTCCAAATCAGTCCCTCAAAGAAAACCAAATCACAAAATAAACCCCTAAACCCTAACACTGTTAGTCCTTTATCAACATAGGACTAACGGTCGTTATCCTACTTATAAAACCCACAAAACCAATCCCTGTTACCCTTGCCCGAGCCCAAAACACATTTCCTGGCCCAAAGTTCTTATAAAAGCCCAAAGTCAAACCTCGGGTCAAAGAAATCAAACGCACCCTTTTATAAAAGTAAATTACGCGAGAAATTTTGTTATCACTGTTCACTGTCTTCCTCGTTTTAACCTCGAGCTCAAATCAAAGGGTAAATCCAAATTAGTGACATGGCTACGCAATTCAAGTGAAAAAGGACAACCTGGCAGAGTTTAACATCACCAAGCGCTCTCATTGGTTAAATCCCATACAAAGGAATGACACGTTGGAATGAAGAAAGCACACAAGGGCAAGGATTTTACACTAAATTCTTCCCTAAAGAAGCACAAAGGGTCAAATCACAGATTGCCACGCTGGCAATCCATGTGATCACTCAATTAATCCAACGGTGCTAATGATGGATCCAATGATTAGCAAGAATCAAGGGTTGAGATGACCAGGAGCTAGTAACAAACTCAGGGGCCTAGAAGCTTCTCCCGGGCAGTATAAATACAAGCAATGTCTCACTCACAAGAGCTATATAGGAGTAGTTTTAAAATTAGCTTATTTAAATTAGCTTTTGTAATTTTTAGTTAAAATGTTTTAGCTTAATGTTTGTTTGATGTAATTTTCTTTTTCAATATTGTAAGCAGTTTTTCATTAATAGAATTCAAATTTTATCTTACTTTTCTAAAGCTCACTTTTACTCAAACTGTGTTTAATAAGCTAGTAATGTTACATAAGCTTCTCATAAGCTCAGATCAAGCTCTTTGAGTCTCTAAGCTCAAATTGAGCTATTAATAAGCTCTTAATATACTTAAATCTAAAGCTTTTAATATACTCAAATTGAGCTATTAATGAGCTATTAATAAGCTTTTAATACCTTGGCTTATTGGATTTTGAGCTTTTTGGAAGATGAGCTAACCATGAAAGAGCTCATAAGGACTTTTACTGGCTTATTCTTAATAAGCCAGAGCTTGTAAACAGCTCATTAGAGCCTTTGATGCCTTTGTTTAGCTAAGGTTTCTGTAAGTTTTCTTTTAAATTCAAGTATCTTGGTTTAATAAGTTGCATTTGCTTATTTTCTGCTTAACTCTAGCTTATTTGTGCTTAATACTGTTTCATTGAGCTCATTGATAATGTTTGATCATCTGTTTTTAGCTTTTGTAGTTTAAATCTTAGTTTTTCATATTTTGTCTTATAAATCATTAAAATCCAAAAATATTTAGCATAATGAGTAGTTGTTAGATTCTAGCTTATTTGATTGTTAGTATAAGTTCATAAGATCTGTTTTTGGCTATTTGTTATCTGGTATTTAGGATTTAAGCTCTTAATTTCATTTTCATAAGCTAATATGGTTTTGAGTCCAGTTAAAGGAGTGTTTGACACAACAAAACTAACTACAAATTAGTACTGCTTGTGGCCTTTAGGTCTTTTGTGTTTGCTTTAAAAATCTCATGTAAGTTTGATTAAGCTAGCTTTATAAGTCAGAATAGGGTGAATCAAGTTTTCATGAGTTAAGTGTTTATAGGCTCAAATCTGTCTAGTCATTTGCATTATTTAGCTTAGATTTTTTCTAGCATTAGTCATTATCTTTCTTTTCTTTCATTTTGAGTTTTTAGCTTGTTAGAATAGTCTCAATAGGCCTGCATTTTGTCTAGTCTAAATTTTGGTCATAATTGTGTCAATTGCATCAGCAGTTATAATAGACAAATTTCAATTTTCTAGCTTAATTTTTAGAGAGTTAAAATAGTTTTTAGCTTTTGCTTTTTATAATACAATAAGTTTTTAGGTCATTAATCATCTTTCTCAATTTGCTTTTTCAAAATAAGCTATTTTAATAATATGTTTTTAAGCTGCAAAAGTAACTTTTGCCTTTTCAAAATACAATATAACTCAGTACGTACTCAGTTTGAAACCTGTTTTCAAACAACTTTTTCAATAAGCTTTAGTTTTCAAAAATAGTTTTAAAATGCTTTTTCAAGTAGTCTTTAAGCTAGTTTTTTAGAAAAACCAAGTTTCATTTCATGAAAAGCTTATTTGGTTGCTTAATATTAAGCTCAAAGTCTGTCTAAGGGGTTGTTTGGTTTAAGGTTTTCATAAGAGTTTTGTTTTGAAATTTTCTAGCTTATAGCTTTTCTTATTTTGCTTAATTTTAGTTCATTTAGCTCAATAGGATATGTTTAATATAAGAGAGAGCTTATTGTTTCATTAATATAGCTTTTTGTTAGCTTTATAGTTCTTAAATATTTGAAAAAGCCAAAAATAACAAGTTAGTTACTTATATCAGGTTAATTAAGCATTTACAGCTTATTTAGTGCTTTTCGTAAAAAGTTTCTTTTATTAAAAATGCTTATTTTTAGCTTTTTTAAAACTTTGCTTTTATAAGTTTTTAAAAATAAAAAAAATGGAAGGTGGAAATCGGGGGTGAGCAAGACTCGAACCCCCGACCTCAACACCCTCAACCCTTTTATAGCACACAACACACACCTCACTACCATCATGCCCGGGGTCTTTTTCGTTATCCTTTACAAAATTTAACTCTTATACACGTTTAGCCCATTTTAGCCTATAAGCTGTTTTTAGCTTATTACACATCTTATTTGATAAGCTGTGTAATCAAGCTTATTTTTCCTAGGTTCTAATTAGTTCAAGCTATTTGCTGTATTTTTTTCTAGAATTTTTATAATTAGTTTAGTATTTTTAAACATTTATTTTTATCAAAAAGTTTAAAAAATCATAAAAAATAGAAAAATAATCAAAAAAATATAAATCTTTTTTAGAAAATTTTCTTTTATTGTAAAGTTTCTAGGAAAATTAGTTTTGCCTTCGTATGGTTTAATTTGCAAAATTTCATTTTTTAAAGAACGAGATTCGTTCCCGTTTGCATTTTTCGTGTTTTTAAGCTCATTTTAACTCCGTTTTTGTTCTAGTTTTTTTTAAACTTACTTTTTAGTCAATTAGAGTCCATTTAAAAAAAATCATTTGGGTTTAATTTTGAAAATTTAGGGTTTTTAATTGCCATTTAGGATTCCCGTTTTGCGTTTTTAGTTAAAGTTTGATTTCTCGTTATTTGTTTTCGTGCTTAATTGTTATCATTTGCTTATTTTAA
>BQNB010043892.1:28375-45222 GCA_026074375.1 Tanacetum coccineum | reverse complement strand
TCGAAATGAAAGTTTACGATTAATAACATGTAAATGTTTATTTTTATCGTGAATGTTTTTACATTTTGTCATCTTCAAAACTTAGAGGAGTCGAAAAATATAAATAACATTTTTAGGCATTATTTGTATTAACACATTTATTATCACATATTTGACTAACACTTAGCAAATTAAACCCTAAATTATCTACATGCTCTACATTTGCAATATTAAGGGAGTCATGAGAGATCGTACATTTGCCAATGATGTTACCGCATAGATTACTACCAAAAATGACGTTACCTCTATTATATGCCTTATAGGTGGAGAAGAGCTTTCGGTTGCCCATCAGGTGTTTAGTGCACCCACAATAACTCAAACATTTTATCCCCAATATCTCATGGGTCCAAAGTTGTTAGTATCAAACAAATACCCCATGGCAAGTAACTTTGTGGTTGGAAGTTATTCCAAGTTAAGAGAAAGCCGTTTGGATGATTTTGTGGTCCAAGATTTCTTTTTGGTTGTGGTGTTTTAGACCCAGGACGAGAATTATTAATTCTCCTAGGAGGTGGTGTTTTTGACCTAAAATCCGGTTTAGTAAATCCAACTCTAGGTTTTAAAGAAGGCTTATAAAAACTTTCAACCTCGTCATCACTAGGAACGGGAATTTAATGTTATTTACCATTATATGTTTTACTCTAGGACGTAAAATGGATTTTGAAAAAGAAATAGATTTTTCATTTTCTGTTGAACAGACAGACGGTCCCTGATTTACATTGGGGGTCGTTCCCTTCAATCAGGGAGCCATTCTCTGGTTATTTAGATTTCACAAATGAAGTTTTCCTAATCCCTCTTGTTGATGCTTCAAATTATTTATAACCTTGACCAGATTTATCTCTAGAGGGTTTTGAATACTTATCATTTCATTTAGTAAGTGTGTACTCTTTTAATATTAAGTTAGCTTAAAAGCTTCCTCTTTGAGTTTTTTGTTGTCAATTTTAATTGATTGACACATTTTACACTCGAGATCAACTTCCTTGTTTCTCTCGAGTTTCGACAACTTTTCTTTTAACTTACTAATTTCGTTTTCTAAACTATTTCTAATAGCTTCTAAGTGTTTGTTCTTAGTGATTATTTTTAAACTCATTTTGCACAATTTACTATATTCACTATCAAAAGTAATATCATCTATTGAAGAGTTTTCATCACTAAAGTAAGAGGATCCGAAATGTACCTCACTAGATGATTTAGCCATGAGACACATTTTGTCTTTAGCCTTTTCATCATCTTCCTCACCGATATCACTCCAAGAACCTCCGAAAATAGCCTTTTGTTCTTATCTCTAGGTGGTTTCGGACATTCTCCAATAAGATGATTCGGGTCTTCGCATCTAAAACACTTCATATCACTTTTTCTGTTCTTGTCGTCTCGGCTTCTTTAGAATGTCTTTTTGTCATTACGTAGTTGTCTCACTAACCTACGTCTTCTCTTGAAGAACTTCTTGAAGTATCTAACAGCCATGGCATATTCTTAGTCTTCACTTTCGGAAGTTAAACTTTCTTCATCACTAGTTTTTTTTAGCTTTTAGGGTAAGGAATTCCTTTCTCCTTTACCTTGGACTATTTTGGAATCTTTCCTGATGATCAATTCATGAACTTTAAGGTTCCTGATGAGTTCATCAACTGATAGTGATGACAAGCCTTTCGACTATTCGATCGTCGTGACCTTTGCTCTCCATTTTGGATGTAGAGCCCTAAGAAACTTTATAGTTCTTGCTAGAGTAACCTTCATCAAAAGATTTTAAACTAGTAATAATAGTATTAAATCTAGCAAAAGCACTATCTATAGATTCGTCTTCAGAAATGACGAATTGTTCATATTATTGCACCAAAAGATTGATTTTGTTGTATTTGACTTAACTATTACCTTCATGGGCGATTAACAAGGTTTTTCAAATTTCTTTTGCCGTATTACACATAAAAATTCTTTCGTATTCTTTCCTAGGAAAAGTATTGTAAATAACCTAAAAGGAATTCAATTTTAGTGAAGTGACGATTATTATCGATCTCACGAGTCTTGTAATAGTTAGACAATATTAAGTATGTAATAGTTAGTCCTTTAAGCTACATAGATAGGCTAAATATTGTAATAGCCCAAGACCCCGCCCAAGGAAGCCCAGGTAAGGCCCAACCCGAGTCTTTGATGCTATATAAGTATCCATCTCCACATAGAGAGGGGGTGTGTGTTTCTTATGTGTGTAAATAATATCCTTTTAAGTATATCCAAACACCTCCACTATCTCTTCTCTCTTCTCCATTCTATTTTCGTGTGATATGTATGTGTGATATGTATGTGTGATTTTTGATATTCTACATTTGATATCTTTGCCAAGGTTTCATCTTGGGACGATTAATGTTGTTTGTGGTTTGTGTGCTTATTTTGTGGGCTTATTTATAAGCAATTAGGATTCGGCTTATTTGAAAAGTGCTTATTTCTATATAAAGTTTAAGGCTTTCTTTTCGAAAATCATTTCTAGCAAAAAGAATCAAGAAAAATAGTGTTTTTCTTGCAAAAATCTAGAAAACTTTTTGTTTTTTAAGCTGATACACGAAAACAAAAGTGATCAAAATTTTGATGTTAAAAATCTTAAAGTTATGGTTTTTATGTCAGATATAGCTTAGATATACTTAGTTTTGCAAAACATTTTAGGTAATAACTTTAAAAATTGTGGTTTTTAGGTGTTTTTTAGTGTTTGAACTCGTGTTGTACTTTTTCGTAATCCTGCATTTTGAGCTATGAATCCCGCAATTTGAGCTATGAGTCCCGCGATTTGAGCTTAGCTATCAGGTGATTTGACCTAATCTAGTAGGCGATTTGACTGTCAATCCTGAGGTTTGAGTAGTATAACAGGCGATTTGAGTATTTGAAATGAGACGATTTGAGTAGTATATCAGGCGATTTGAGTGACTGAAATCAGGCGATTTGAGTAGTATATCAAGCGATTTGAGTGATTAAAATCAGGCGATTTGAGTAGTATATCAGGCGATTTAAGCGATTGCATTCAGACGATTTGATTAGTGATATTAGGCGATTTGACTCACTTAATCCAGCAGTTTGAGCTCCACCATCACGTGGTTTGACTCAGTAAATCCTGCGATTTGAGTTCACTTTTTAGGTGATTTGATCAAACTTATCCGGCGATTTTAGCACAATTTTCATGCGATTTGAGTACATTCATCAAGCGGGAAAACTTGAATAAAATTTAATTTTTACAGTAATATTTATAGCAATTTTTTACGTCAAATTCAAATTTTGGTACAACAGCGAAAATTTTGGCCTAACATTCATATTTTTTTGGACGAAATTCAAAAGTTTTCGGTTAAAATTGACGCAAAAAATTTAGAATTTCAGATTTTTTTCCAAACCATTAGAACTGAATTTTATGAGAATTTCAAATTTTAGCGAAAGAAATTATTGAAATTAATTTTTGGAGGGAAAAATCACATGTTAACAGTTTGAACCACACACCACTTCTTAATCAACGAAAAGATCCACAAATCAATTTCAGACATCAGAATTAAATGGAATCTTTAAGTTAAAATTCAGAAGAGCGAGAATTATAATAGATGCAACTCGAAGAAAGACAATTGCACTCGAAGTGCGTGGCATGGTTTAAAGAGCTCTAGTCAGATCTTGCAAATCTCCATAAGTTTTCAGAAGTCAGAAACACAAGACCATTTGAAATTGCATTTCGTATACTCTTCCATGAAGAGCATTAAACTTTTAGAGAGAAGATGTACCTTAACTTGAATCAACTTCAATGGAAACTTAAAAGAGAGACTCTTTATTCCTGTGATCCAAAGACTTGTCTTGATGTTCTCAAAACACAGTTCAAGGAATTTTTTGACTCGCAAGAGGTGAAGGCTTCGGATTTTCAAAATAAATGCTAGCAAAAGAACTTCAAAGATTATACGAGATGCGAACCTGAAACTTTCAGACGTAATTTACTCCAGTTCCTGGATGTACTTGAAAAGATTACTGATGAAAGAGTACTTAAATACAGAGAATTACAGATGAAAGAAAGAGAAGTTCAGGCAATACAAGATATTAAAAAATGGCTGAAAGAAAGAGAGATACATCAGCAAGAGAGTTTGGTCATTGAGGGAACAACATTAGAGGCTAATTTGAGCACCGACGGTACAACATCGGATGCTAGTTCAGTGATTGATGGTCCAGCACTAGAAGCTTGTTTGGTCACTAAGGGTATAGCAATGGATGATAATTTTGTCGCTAGGGAAAGCATACATGACTTTGTTACATCGTTAGAACAACTGGATGAAAGCATCAGTTTAGGAAATGATGCAAATGTTGAAAAGATTCTCGTTGATACGGTTGATTCTGACATTGAAAAAGCGGATATTAGACCTTCATATGACAGTGACACAGTGTCTGACGTACATCATGATACATTTGAATATATGTTTGCTCATGAGATACAAACTCATGAACAACCTGAATCTATTCCAAACACATATGTGGTAAATGAGAATAATAGTAATATTTTCTAATATACCAAATATGGATCCGAATAAAGGAACGGAAGAACATGATGATGTAGATTATGAGCAACAACGTGCTTTCTTTGCTTCATTGATCAATAACCTCAAATGTGATGTGAAAAATGTTAGCCTCGTTTTTAGCAAAGTAATGGTCATTATTTATTCCCGAGTCTTTTATAGGAAAACACTAGTTTACAAAAATATGGTGAGAAAAAAGGTTAAAATTGAGTGTTTTAAGTGTTTTTGTGTTTTTTACTCGTATATGCGATTTAGCAAAAGTGCGGTTTGGCAAGTTCATTATGGATTTATGCTCAAGTAATTATGTTTTGACCTCTTGGAGGTGCGGTTTGAGCTATAAATTATGCGGTTTGAGCAATCAATTCTTCGGTTTGATCTCAAAGTGCGGTTTGATCCAAAGTGAGGTTTGATCAAAAAGCGTAATTTGACTGATAATCCAACATTTGATCCAAATGCCTTTTCAACTTAAAAACCAATAGCAAACACTTAATTATTAACAAAAACACTATTTAAGAACACCTAACCAACATCACAAATACACAACTCACATTAATCATTAAAACGATCCTAGTATATCATTTCACATCATTTTTGCAATGTTGACTCAACAAGACATTTATGTTGCTGGTTCTGAAAACCGTCCACCTATGCTCAACAAAGACAAATATGTTCCATGGTCTTCTCATCTTCTTCGTTATGCATAGAGTAAACCAAATGGGAAATTGCTTATGAACTCAATCAAGAATGGTCCATATGTAAGATGAATTATCCATGAACCCGGTAATCCTAATAGTGTACCACCTGTAGCTGAGTCTACTCATGATCAGACAGATGATGAACTCACAAACAAAGAATTAAAGCAAATGGAAGCTGATGACCAAGTAATTCATACTATTCTCATGGGACTTCCAGAAGATATCTATGCTGTTGTAGACAGCTGTGAAACAACTTATGAAATTTGGTTACGTGTTGAACAGATGATGAAAGTTTCTAGTATTGGGGTTCAGGAAAAGAAGGTTAAGTTGTTTAATGAATGGGAAAGATTTACTTCCACTAAAGGAGAATTAATTGAATCGTACTATCATTGTTTCTCGAAGCTAATGAACGATTTCTCTAGAAATAGACACTTTCCAAAGAAGATAGCTAGCAATCTCAAGTTCCTAAATAATATACAACCGAAATGGCAATGATCTGTCACTATTGTTCATCAAACAAAGGATCTGCATGAAGTTGACTACATCCAGTTATATGATTTCTTGAAATTCAATCAAACAGAGGTGGATGCAATTAGAGCAGAGAGACTTGCAAGAACACATGATCCCTTAGCACTAATGGCACATCCTTAGAATCCTTATAACTATCTAGTGGTTTACCCAGATCAACCATATCCACTTCCTTACATGCAACAACCACAACCTAATAACAACTACATCCTACAACCTTCATTCAACACGAATGACATGCAACAACCAATGCCAAATCCTAAAGATATTTATGATCTCACAACTGTAATGAACATGGAACTTGTACGAATGGCTAAGGCATTCAAACTAAACTATTCTACACCAACCAACAACAACCAGAGAACTTCATCTAACCCTCGCAACAGGCAGATTGCACATCCGGATATGAATATGGGGTAAGAAAAAACAGATACAGATGGCTGGAGGCAATGGTGGTAATCAGTTAGGATAATATATTAGGCAGATTGCAAGGAATCAGAATGGGTATAATGCAGTTCAGAATGTCAAGAATCAGGTTGTTCAGAATGCAGTTCAGAATCTGGATGTTCAGAATGTTAGAAATCATAATGGGCTTATTGTTGTTCTAGGTATTGCTAATCAGAATGTGAATCAAACTTGGAATGGTAATGTTGTTGTAACACGGGCTGGAGTTAATGGTTATGGTAATAATGGTGATCATATAAGGTGCTACAAATACAGAGGAATGGGTCATCTTGCTAGGAATTGCACACTCAGACCAAGGAGAAGGGATGCTGCTTATCTTCAGACTCAGTTGCTGATTGCTCAAAAGGAAGAAGCAGGGATCTAACTCCAAGCTAAAGAGTTTGATTTAATGGCTGCTATAGGGGATCTTGATGAGATTGGGGAAGTTAATGCATACTGCATCTTGATGGCTAATTTGCAGCAAGCATCGACATCAGGTACTTAGACTGACAAAGTTCCCATCTATGATTCAGACGGATCAACTAAGGTATACGAATATGAAAATTGTCATAATAATGAGATATTATAAATGTTTACTCAAGAAGAGCAGTATACTGATCTACTCGAACCTATTATTGAACCACATCAAGTTCAACAAAATGACAATAATGTTATTTCTAGGGTTTCTAGCATGGAACAAAGTGGGGGAATAGCAGAACAGCAGCCTGCTACTATTGAGGAAACACGTGCTTATTTTGAATCATTATATAATAATTTGGTCACTGAAGTTGAGAAAGTCAACACGGTCTATCACAAAATGAAAGAAACAAATGCCGATTTGACAACTAGGCTTGCTAGATATAGAGGTCAAGAAAAAAGTTTTGAAATCAATAAGGCAAAATTTGATGAACTTGAAACTGGTTATAGAAAGTCTATTTATCAGGAACAATATTTTACTAAAAAGATAAATGCTCTTCACTTAAGTTCTGCTAAACAAATAACGGCTTTAAATGGGGAAATTTTAAATCTAAATAACCATCTTTTAAAAGAAAAATCAACTGTTTCTCTTCTTTAAGAAGAAAAGAAAAAGTTAAAAAGCGGTTTCAAAATACACGAAGACGAGTTTCTTGATAAATAAATTCAATATGAGAAAAAGATAAAGGAATTAGATAACATTTTTGTTAAAACGAGTCAACCGATTCAAACGATGCATATGCTTTCACCTAAGCCAGACTTGTTTTACCAAACTAAACAGAAAATGGCTCTAGGTTATCAAAATCCCTTTTATCTCAAGCAAGCTCAGCAAAAACAACAGAGTTTGTATAATGGCTGAGTATTATTAAAAAAGCATGATCCTCCTGCTGTGTACAACTTGCTCAAGAGAGTCGTTTAAAAATAAAACAATTGAATAAAGAATAAAACTGGCAAATATGCAAAAATTAATAAACTTTCTGAGGTTTTTGTTTCTTAAAAGGCCAAGTCACGATAAGAGGTATATTTTTCAAATACTTCCAAAACGGCCAGTGTTTCAAACACAATTTCCAAATCATTTTCAATACCAGATGATGAAATTTCAGATGATACTCCAAGTCTTACCCGAAAATTTCTAAATGAGGTAAAAGACACCATTGTGACTATTCAAAGTGTCATTAAACATAGAATGAATGCAGACATAAGCAAATGGTCGTCTCCTGCTTATCAAGAATTTCACAAGATAATTAAGGATGAAATTGCTCCTATCGTTAACCAAGTTGACGCTAGTGTGCAAAATTTCAAAAATAATTTTGTGAAAGAGGCAGCCAAATTTTTCGAGACTTCAAATCTCTTGCAAAAAAGGCTGACGAATCTCTTGATAAGATCTTATTTTGGAAAAAGAAAATGAGCGTCTCTTGAGAGCGGTTGTTAATCGGGATATTATGTCTATTGTGCTAAATCCTACTGTTGTTGAATCATCTGATCTCTAGACTGAGCTTGAAAGGATGAAAGAAAGGTTTGAAAATTGTGTCATTAAAAAGGAAAATGAATATGCTAAACTTTGGAATGATTGGTACAAAAAATGTGAAGAATGCAAATATGACCAAATTTCGTACGATAAAGCTTAAAATAACATGCAACATCAAATTGAACGATTGCAAGCTCAGTTAGGAGATCTCAAGGGTAAGAGTACGGATACTCAATGTGAATCAAATACCCTTGATCCTTTGTCTCAGAAACTTGAATATGAGAACGTGTCCTTAGAATTTTAGGTTTTGAATTATGGAAAAGAAAATGTTCATCTTAAGACCACTTACAAGAACCTTTTTGACTCTATCAATGTGACACGGTCAAACCAAAATCATAACTGACTCTATGCAAGAAAAATTAATGACACAATTTATGAAAATGCTAAGTTAAGATCCCAGTTATTTGATAATATTTATGAACAAAGGCCACTACCAAAGGTACGATTACGAATACTAAGTTTGCAAATCAAACAACCTCGGGAACAAAACTTTATTATGTGACTCCTCTTCCAAAAACTCGGGTTCCTCTCAAGTTTGTTGCGTTGAATGATTTGTCAAACCCAATCACTTCAAACTCGGTACCTACCACCAAAGAATCAAAATTTATGAAAAATGATAAAGTGATTGCCCTAGGAATGTTTAGGATTAATCCTTCGAAGACTTCTAGGGAAGAAAAATTTGTTCCTATCAACCAAGCTAGAGCATGCGTTAGGACAAATCCGATCATTGTTTCACAACCTCATGTCATCACTAAGAAAGATGTTAATTCTGACTCAAATGGTTTATCTTCTACAAGAGTAGACATCACTACTAAGACTAGAAGGCCACAGCCTAGGAGCAATACAAAGAATGATAGGGTCCCCTCTGTGTCTAAGAGTAGTTGTATCAAGAATAAAGAAGTTGAAGTAGAAGACCACCATAGGAATTTACTTCTTTCTAAGAATAAGAAACATGTGCCATCTGAATGTAATAACATCAAGCTTGCTATTCGGAATGATAAATCTGAAGTTGTTTGTGCTATGTGTAAGCAATGTTTAATTACTAATAATCATGATGTCGGTGTGCTTAATTATGTGAATGACATGAATGCTTACTGATAACCAAAATGCTAATGTTTCAAATGTTGCAAATCAAAAGAAACACAAAGCAAAAGTCAAGAAACCTAAGAAGTCAAGGTCCAAAGAAAGTCTTGCCACACCTAAGCCTAGAAAACCTAGAACTTGCCTTAGGTGGTCACCAACTGGAAGAACTTTTGACCTTAAAGGAAAATTAATTAAATCCAGTGACTCTGAGTGTTAGTCAGACAGCTCAAAAGGTGATAATACGTGTGCTTCTAACCCTCGGGAACCTACAAGAAAATGGTTTCCAAATTCTACTTTTACTTGGCAGGTTGTCCAAATTTGTTTATGGTACGTCGACTTAGGTTGCTCCAAGCATATGACTAGGAATCTAAACCTTCTCATTAATTTCGTCTGGAAGTTCTTAGGAACTGTTCGCTTTGGGAATGATCATGTTGCTGCAATTTTGGGTTATGGCGATCTTCAATGGTGGAATATATCGATTGAAAGGAAATTGGTATGTGTTTAGTGCTTGGGGCACAACCTGTTCTCGGTTGGTCAGTTTTGTGATTTAGATCTAGAGGTCGCGTTCAAAAGGAACACATGTTTCATTAGAAATCTAGAAGGAGTTAATTTGTTGAAAGGAATTCGTACAACAAACTTCTTACTCCATCAACCTCTATGAAATGGCCTCTGCATCTTGATGTGAGGGTTGCGAAGACTTCACAGGAAGTTTAACAATCCCCTAGACAGTATACCTAATCATTGCAGTGTAGTATAGGCAAGACTCGGGGTTGTTATCATTCTCTAGAGGAATAGGTTGGGAAGGCCTGATCAGTCCTATAGAATTTTTTTTTCTTAGGGGGGGGGGGTTTAGAGGAAGATTCTTTTTTTGTGTTTTTTATTTTTACTGATACGGGGTAAGTAAATCTATAGTTTGAGAGGTTGGTTTGTTTAACTAATAACTAAAGTAATTATAATCTATGCTACTGGTGATAAATTTATGATAAACAAATTTATTTACCTAATCATGCACTACTCCTCAGATTGCTTCTCCTAGATCCATTGCTTTGTTACACTTGTGGATTTTCTGTTTAAGGTTTTCCTGGTCATAACACGGATTACACGGAACCGTTGTCTATTTAATAATCCATTAGGGCAACACACAAATAAGGTAGTATGAAGACTATTAAAAGAAGGAGAGGGCTCCCCTAAGAGGATATTAAATGCTGTGAATATAATTAAGAGGTATCAACCTTATTTGGGGAATAGGTTAGTTTGAAGGCTGTTACTGATGGTATCCTTTTACACTACTCGCGTTTCCTAGACATATCAACAGCGATATAGACAAAAGTTGGTTTTCTAAAGCCTAACACGTACATTCATCAACAAGAAGCAACATCAAAAGGTTCTACAACCAAAGTTTCATGCAATCATAGATAAATACAAAGAAGGGTTTAGCCTCGCATGTTATAAAGAAAGCAAGAAGATAAATCAATCAAACAACACATAGACATATTGAATGATTAATGATGAATAACCTTACTTAATCAAAACATGGATTCAAGGTAGTACAATAGGGTTTTGAGGCCCTAAAAATGACCTATAAATCTGCTACGATATGATTAGGGGTTCTCTCCCTAGGTTTATACAAAATGTTACTCACCTAAAAACCCAAAAAACGGATTTATATTTATAGAGATATCGATGCGACGGCGTCGCTTAGAAATCCTGACGCCGTCGCCACGTAGATGATTCTAGATCCTCTTTAAGTCGGCCACATCTTGACGCCGTCGCGAAATTCCTGACGCCGTCACTATATAGATCGCGACGGCGTCGCTTTATGCCTGCGACGCTGTCTCCAGCCACTGTATGCATAAATCTTCAAGAGATTTGGTGTAGGTCCGTAATCCTGTCCGTTTCTTCCCTAAATGAGCCCAAGTCAAGTGTATTTCCTCCAAAAGCCATCCAAGTGCTAAAAACCTGAAAACAAGCGATTAATGCACGTAATCTGGGATATTTGCATGATTAGGAGGTTCTATTTGACCCGATAAATAGTGTATAAAATGACACCTCATCAAATACCATACACTTAGGATATGCTTGTCCTCAAGAAAATAGGATTTTCTATCTAGACAATAGCAATATTGGGGTCATTTAACCTACTCTTTAAAAGTATTTTACAACACAACCTTTTAGACCTCATAATTGAAAGCACAGAAAGTATATACTAGCACCTCACATAAGTGTTTAGCATTCTTTGTTTCACTCGGGTGTATAATAAATTATAACATAATGGGGAAACAAAAAATTAACACTCATTACCTGTCATAGCATATAAATTACCATAGGCTTGGTAAAGGATCAAACCTCCACCGTTAGGCACAAGTATTATTCATTGCTATCAAAGATGTCTTTTAAAGGGTTGTGGGGTCTAGGTGTATAGATGTATCTTTAATGGAAATGGAATACGGAATGGAGATAATTTTGGGTGGTGACTTTGGGTGAATTTGGAGTGGAAGGGTTAGCTAATTATTTATAAGAATACACATTGGTTTGGTTGCTAAGTGGTATGTGTTTAATTACACATACCTTTTGCCTTTAAAAACGAGCTAATGTTACTTTTTTTCGGCTTTAATCCCAAATAATAATGCGGTGGGGAAGCGATAGAGTCGGGGGGGCGGGAAGGGGAGGGGGTGGGAAGTAGAAGGCCAAGGGGGTGGGGGGCGTGGGGGGGGGGTAGGGGGGGTGGGGAGGTGGGGGGAGGGGTGACGCCGGAGAGGGACATAAGGGTATGGGGTGTTTTAGGTCAGGGGGGGAGGAAAGGCAGGCGTGAAGTGGGGTTGGGGGGTCTTTTAGAGGGGGAACGGGTGGGGCGGATGGGAGGGGCAGGGAGTAATAAAGGGGAGGTAGGGGAGGGGGAGGAGTGAAGGTGGGAGTTGGGGCGGGGGCTAGGAGGAGGGGGGAAGTGAAGTGGAGGGGGAAGGTGGGGGGAGGGGAGGTGGGTCAGAGGGGGGGGGGAGGTATTTTTGGGCGGAGGGAGGGGTGGGGGAGTGAGGGGGGGGAACGGGACAGGGGGGGCAAGGGGGGGGCGGGAGAGGGGGGGAGCGGGCAAGGGAGGGGGGGGCGGGGGCGAAAGTGAGTTGAGGCGGGAGGGGGGAGTGGGGGGTGATCAGAGGGGGGAGGGGGGATGGGGTTTGGGGGGGGGGGAGGGGGGAAGGGTGAGGGGGGGTGTGGGGTAAGGGGAAAGTGATGAGTGGAGGGACGGGCGGAGGGGGGGGGGGGGGGGAGGGGGTGTGCAGGGGAAGAGGGAGGAAGGGGGGAGGGGGTGAGAAGGGGAGGGGGGTGGGAAGTAAGGGGGGGGGTAGTATAGACGAGGGGGGGGGGTCCCAGGGGGGGGAAGGGCGGGTGGTCGGAATAAGAGGAGAGTGGGGGTGCAGTGGGGATAAGTGTGGGGGGTGGAGTTGGGAGGTGAAGGGTAGGGGGGGGGTAGGAGGTTGGGTTGAGTGGTGGGGTAGGGAGGTTGATGGAGGGGTGGGGGGTTAAGGGATAGGGGAATGGGGAGTTTTGGTGGGGGGTAGGGTTAGGGGGTGGGAGGAGGGGAGGCGGTGGGAGGGGCGGGTAGTGGGGATCGGTTGAAGCGGGTACGAGGGAGATGGTGGGGGGAGGGGATGATAAGTGGGGGGAGAGGGTGGGGACGGAGGGGGGGGGGGGAGAGGGATATAGGAGGTGGAGGGTCGAAATAGCGGGGGTTTTCTAGGGAGGTCTGGCGGGGATGAGGTGGGAGGACCTAAAAGAGGGGGTGAGACATAGGGGGGGTGGGGATTAGGGAGGGTGGGGGTGGGGTGGGGGGGTTTTGGGGAAGAGGGTTTGAGGGTTGGGGAGGGGAGAGAGGCTAAAAGGGAGGAGGGGTGGGGGGGGGGGGCGTGGTTGGAAGGGGGAGGGAGGGCATTATAGGGCGGGTAGGGTAGGTTGACTGTGTGGGGTACGGGATGCGGGGGGGGGAGGGGGGGGGGTGGGAGGGTGGTTAGGGATAGTAACGATGGGTGGGTGAGTTTACAGGCGAGGGGGGGGGGGGTAGGGGGGGAGGTGGGTGGGAGGGGGGTGCGTTTAGGGTGAAGGGATGGAGGGATAGGGGGGGGTGGGGTCGGGGGGGTGGTTGGAGGGGGGGAGGGGAGGGGGGCGGGGGGGAGAGGGCGGCGCGGCGGGGTTGAGTACCGAGGAGGGTTCAGATGGGGGGAGGGGTGGGTAAGCGTTTGAGGAGGCTAGAAAGGAGTAGGGGGTGGGGGGTGAGGGGAGGGAGAGCCAGGAGGGAAAAGAGATCAAGGGCAGGGGGACAGAGGGCGGGGGGGTGGGGAGCAGGGGGACGGGGGGGGGGGAGAGGTTATAGAGAGGGGGTCTTAGGGGGGGGGGGAGGGAAGGGCGTGAGGGGTGTTGGCAGGAGGTCGGGGAGGGACGGTGATAATAGTGAGGGTGGGGGGGAGTAGGGGGGTGGGTTGGGTAGGGGTAGTTGGGGGGTAGGCGGGGGGGCGGGGGGGGCGGTTTATGGGTGGGGGATTCGGGGACGGCGGGGGGTGTGGTAGGTGAGGCGGGCGGGGGGGGAGTGGGAGGGGCGGGGGGAAAGCCAGGGTTTTCTCAGGCGGAGGGAGGGTGGGGGAAGGGGGGGAGAGAGAAGGGGGGGGAGGGGTGGGGTGTAGGAGGGGCGAAAGTGGCTCGTGGAAGGGGGGGGAGGTTGGGGTAGATAGAGAAGGGGGGCGGGGGGTAGGAGCGGGGGGATGAGTAGGATAAGGAGGGAGGGAGGGAGGCTTGGGGGGTTTCGGAGGAGGAGTGAGGGAGGGGGCGAGGGTACGGTGGGGGGGCGGCGCTACTAGTAGGGGTGGGGGGGTGGAGGAGGAGGGGGGTCGAGGAGGCGGGTAGGGCGAAGCGGAGTGGGGGGGGGGGGGGAGGAGGGGGGGCGAAGGGTTGGGGGAAGCGTAGTGTAGAAGGTGGGGGGAGGTGAGGGTTGGGGGTGGGGGTAGGGGAAAGGGGTGGGGGGGAGGAGGGAGAATTAGGGGGGGTGAGGGAGGGCGGGGGAGGAAGGGGGGGGAGGGTAGGGGGGTGCGAGGGGGGTGGGTAACAGGGTGGGGAGTAGAGGGGGGGGGGGGGAGCGGGAGGGGGGAGGGTTTACGAGGGGAAAGGTGGGATAGGGGGCGGAAGGGGGGGGGGGGGGGGTAGAGGTAGAGAGGTGGATAGGGGTAAAGGGGAATAAGTGGAGGGAGGGGGCGGGGGAGGTGGGAGGTGGGGGTGCGGGGAGAGGGGGGAGGGGCGGTTGGATAGAGAGTTGAGAGAGAGGTGCGTGGGGGAGTGGGGGAAAGGCGGGGTGGCGGGGGCAAGGTGTGAGCTGGTAGGGAGGAGGGGAGGAGGAAAGGGGGGAATAGGAGGGGGGGGGGGGGAGGGGGAAGGGTGGGAGGGGGTTTCTGGAACGTATTAGGTTTGGGGGGAGAGGGTGTGTATGGGGGGCGGGTTAAGTAAGAAGCGCGGTAGGGCGGGGCGGAGGGGGGGGGAGGCGTTTGGGGCAGGGGGGGGAGGTACGTGTAATAAGGGGAGGGGAGAGGGGTGACTGGGGTGGTAAGAGGGGGGATGGGGGGGAAGAGGGGGTGTCTGAGGGAGGGGCGGGAGGGGGCGGAGGGACTTAGGGAGGGATGGGGGTGGGGGTGGGGGGATTAGGGGGCGGGGGTTTTAAGGGGGGGGGGAGGGGGACGAGGTGGAGGAGCGGTGCAGCAACTGGGCGGCGCACGCTTCTCTTTTCCTACTTCTGCTTTTACTCTTTTCTTTTTTCTTTTTTTTTGTTTCCACCTTTATCTTACCACTTAACTATTTCTTTTTTTTTCCTTTTTTTTAAAATTCCTTTTTTTATTTTTGTTCCTATTTCTTTTTTTTTCTTTTTGTTCCTTTTTCTCTATCTTTCTTTTTTCTTTTCTTTTTCTCTATCCCTTTCTTATTTTTCTCCTATATTTTTTTCTTTCCTCTTAACTTTATTTTCTTCTTTTACCTGCTTTCTTCCTTTTTTTTTTCTTTCTTTTTTACATCTTTTTTTACACTTTTTTTTTCTTTTTTTTTCTTTTCTATTCTTTTTTTTTTTACCTATCATTCTTTTTTATTTTCTCACTTTTTTCACTTTTCTTTCACTTAAATGCCCAATATACTGTTGTTTTGTAACTGTATTGTTGCAGGAACGGATTATTAAGGAAAAGGACGAAAAACTTTAGCATTTTAAGTTCGTTTTTGGTTATTTTAGCTCGTTTTTAAAGGTAAAAGATATGTGTAATTAAGCACTTATCACCAAGCCTGAAAAGTCAACCCAAGTCAACCCCGACAAATCCAAAAGTCAACATGTGAAGAAATATAAGTTTAAGGGTTAAAATTGCCAAACCCTAAACTTATATTTAAAGAGGAAAAGAGAAAAAAGAAGACAAGGGGCCAAACTGCCTAAATGGGAAAGATATACCACAAGGACCATTTCTGTCAAGTCCTAAGACTTATAGCCACCAAGGACGGTTTATGCAATTAGTCTTATAACTCTTGGGGACTTGTTTTGCCAAGTCCCCAAAAGTTATAACAACACAAGGACCATTGGTGCAATCGAACATATAATCATGAGGGGCCATTATTGCCAATTCCCCAAACTTCCACCCTGTCAATTAAAAAACAGACACTGTATATCTTTTCCCCCATTTCCCGCCCTTTTTGATTGTCTTCCCCAAACAACACCCGTTTTATCCCCCACCTCGAAAAAAACCACTGGATAAACATCACTCACCCTCTCCACTAAAACCCTTGTCACATGTTACCTTGCCAAGTTGGAGATCCCACGCTTCCCAATCAAATTCGATGGCTATGATGAAACCAAAGAAGCACAAATGGAAATTAAAGGCTGAGATTGCTTTGGGCTTTTTCCTCTCACAACACAAACACAAGAAGCACAACAAAAAGACCTGGGACATCTATAAAAGAGAGAGAGATGAACAAGTAACCGGGGAGTAGTTTTATTTTTTCAGTTTGTAATTTTTCGTATTTTTAAGCAATTTTCTTTTAAGTTTTTAGAAATCAGCTTTAAGCACTTGTACTCTGTAATCTTTAGCTTGTATGTTACTATTTTGAGTAATAAAATTCAGTTTTAAAGTTTCAAGTGTTTTTCATTTCAAAATTTAAGCTGTTTTACTTTAATAAGCTCTTATAAGCTCATTTGAGCTTATACTTGTTCATAAGCTCAAATTCAGTCAAAATTTTGTTAAAAGTCATTCACTTACTAGCTTTGTTCAATTTAAATCAAATCATGATAGTCTGAGTTCATTGGATTCATTTTGAAGGTTCAAAAGAGTAATAAGCTAATTTTAGCTTATTGAGCTTTTAAGCTCATTGGTTTAGAGGCTAGGAAGCCATTAGGAACATTTAAGCTTCAACTCTTGTATAGCTTAAATGTGAAGATTCTTCAATCCCAGGTTTTATCTAGTATATTTCATTTTAGCATAAAGTTAGCTCACTCAATTAGCTTATTTCTTTGTTCTTATTTGTGCTTAATTG
>BQNB010043891.1:6123-45222 GCA_026074375.1 Tanacetum coccineum | reverse complement strand
AGAATCAAGAGCTACTTGGGAACCTTTTTAAGAACTTATGGTTGTAAACACATATTGAGGAATGTCTCTATTATCTATCAACCTTTAGAAGGTGTCGCAATATAGCATATAGATTTTTATCCACTCAAGATGAAGGGGGTTATAACTGCAAGCATATTGTTTGTCAAATTGAGGTTTAGCAAGGATTGTTGCATTACCAGACCTCGAATTTGTTTTGAAATACTATTTGTTACTCAAATTAACTTATGCTTGAAAAAAAACAATGTTGCTTTTGGGGTGCCCCTCAGGGCAATCATTGATATTTTTGGTATCTTCAGTACTCTATTTATTTTTACATCTTTTCTGACACATGATTTGTGTTCTTTAGGCGCTAAGGGATGATTCACTTCCAGCTTGCATGCCAAATGTTCACGATGTTAAATTGGGAGACACCACTGAGGATAGCCCCGCAGGCCCTACAACAAGTGATAGTCAGACAAATCCAGCTTGTGGTTCTAGCAGTAGAGAAACTCCTGCTCGGGGCTCAGACTCCGCAGAGGTTAGGGGTCCAAATTCTTTTGCTTCAAGGGGTTCAATGTCGTTTGCTGCTGCTGCGATGGCTGGGCTTTCATCAGCAAACGGTAGGGGTATTATGGGAAGTAGAGATCGACATAGCTCCAATGATATTCCTAGGTTGGTATTTTCTTCAGGTGGTAAGCAACTTAGCAGACATTTAACCCTTTATCAAGCTATTCAGCAACAGCATGTTCTCGATGAAGGTGATGATGAGAGCACTGACTTCATGTCTGGTGATATATACACACTGACGTACCAAAAAGCAGACGTTCAAAGTGACAGGACATCGAATTCAGCAAACACTAAATCTTCAAAATCGGGGTCAAGTTCGGATTTACCTAAGCATCAAATGTCTCTCTTTGATAGTCTTTTGCAAGCAGAGCTTCCTTGTGATCTGGAAAAGAATAATCCTACTTATAACATACTAGCTTTACTACGTGTATTAGAAGGTTTAAATCAGATTGCACCACGTTTACGTGTCCAAACAGTTATCGATAGCTTTTCTGAAGGAAAAATCTCGAACCTAAATGACCTCAATGTTACCGGTCCTAAGGTTCCTGTTGATGAGTTCATTAATAGTAAATTGACCCCAAAATTATCCAGACAGATTCAGGATGTGCTTGCGCTTTGTAGTGGTAGTCTTCCATCATGGTGTTATCAGCTTACAAAAGCATGCCCGTTTTTATTTCCGTTTGAAACTAGGCGACAGTATTTCTATTCAACGGCTTTCGGGTTATCTCGTGCTTTATATCGGCTTCAGCAGCAGCAGAGTGCAGATGGAAATGGGTCTACAAACGAGAGAGAGTTGCGGGTTGGACGGTTACGGCGACAGAAAGTCCGTGTTTCCCGGAATCGTATTTTGGATTCTGCTGCAAAAGTTATGGAGATGTATTCAAGCCAAAAAGCCGTTTTAGAAGTAGAGTATTTTGGTGAAGTTGGGACTGGATTGGGTCCTACATTGGAATTCTATACTCTATTAAGTCATGATTTGCAAAGGGCAGACCTGAGAATGTGGAGATCTAGCTCATTTGATGACATAATTATAGCACCACTTGGGTTGTTCCCGAGACCTTGGCCCTTGACTGCTAATTCATCTGATGGTAGCAAGTTTGCTAAAGTAATAGAGTATTTTCGTCTTCTTGGTTGTGTAATGGCGAAAGCTCTTCAAGATGGCCGTCTTTTGGATTTACCACTATCAACAGCGTTCTACAAACTTGTGCTTGGACAAGTAAGCAAGTTTGTGTAGTAAATCTAGATTTACAATATTGCAGTCTTTTTTTTATTATTATTATAACTTATTATATATGTTATTTTTGTGTTGCAGGAGCTTGATTTAATGGATGTTTCATCCTTCGATGCTGAACTTGGCAAGACATTGCAAGAGTTGCAAGCTCTTGTATGTCGGAAACAATACCTAGAGTCGATGTCTGGGCGTGACCGCAGTGAGATGCTTGACTTAAAACTCCGAGGTGCTCCAGTTGAAGATCTTTGTTTAGACTTTACACTTCCTGGTTATCCAGATTTCACTTTGAAATCAGGAGACGAAGATGTACGTGTGGATCCTCCCCTCTTATGAACCTTTTGCTTTATACCGTATCATCTGTACTTTGTTTGTCTAGCAATTGCTGAGAAGGTAGGTATGTAAATTTCATATGGTTCTTTTTGGAAATGTACAGGTCAATATAAACAATCTGGAGGAGTATGTTTCCCTTGTAGTGTCTGCCACTGTCAAGACTGGTATCACACGACAAATGGAAGCATTTAGAGCTGGTTTCAATCAGGTCATTTTCACTTGTTATTTATCACGATTTTTGTTGCTTACATTTTGGCGAAACGGGCTATTTGCTGGTTGGTTAACTAGTCGAAGCGGGTAGTTATCTTTAAAATACCTGTATTTTGTGTATAGTCTATTCGTGCTATATTCAACTAGCTCCAATTAAACAGCCAGCCCAGCAGCCTCTAGAAATGCTTGTTTCTCATTTTTGAAAAGAAATTATGATTTTTAATGTTGCTCCTTATTTTGAATTCTGTGGTTACTGATGTGCTCCTTATGCTCTCTTGTGCTCCTTTTGCTCTATGTGCTCCTTTTGCTCTCTTGCTTTGTATGTCTTCTCGTTTTTGACTCATGCCTGTTGTACGTGTTTGCCTGCTTGTTTTTGCTTTGTTTTTGCTTCGTCTGCTTGTGGTCTTATGTTTAGTGCTTTTAGTGCTTTGCGTTGTTTGCTTCGCCTATCTTGACATGTGTCTTTGCTTGCCTTTTGTATCTTGCTTCCTTATCTTCTCCTGTCTTGTTTTCCTTACATTATCATGCTTTCGAATAAATAAATATATATATATATTTTAAATATGGCGTTCTTTCCTTTCTCTTTGCCGGGAGGTCTACCCGGAAGTAGTCTCCTTACCCGCGGGTTTTACTAGTATTATAGATGCAATATAAATGTTATATAGACGTGCCTTCCAACTCACATGCAAGATCTTGTAAATTGCAACTAATGTGTATTTTTGCTCAACCACCAGGTCTTTGACATATCCGCGTTGCAAATATTTTCACCAGATGAATTGGATTATTTGGTGTGTGGCCACACAGAATTATGGGAGGTAAAACTCTTATCTTTTTGGTTACTTGTCATGGTTAAATACTTCAAAAGTATCATGGGAGAACATACTTTTCCTAAACTCTTTTGTAATTGCAGGCTGACAAACTTGTGGAACACATAAAGTTTGATCATGGTTACACTTCTAAGAGCCCTGCAGTAGTCAACGTATGTGAAATTTTTATATTTTTTGTTTTTTACGCGCTGATACATTCAGGAGAACTTACATGTAGTTTGTTGTGCACAACTATTTAGTTACTTGAGATATTAGGAGAATTCAACCCAGAACAACAAAGGGCCTTCTGCCAGTTCGTCACTGGTGCTCCTCGGCTTCCTCCTGGTGGTTTGGCTGTGCTAAATCCAAAGTTGACGATTGTTAGAAAGGTATATTTTGCACACTGGCTTTCTGTTTGTCAGGATTTTGTAACTATATGTTAAGGTGCTTATAAGTATCTTTTGTATGGTGCAGCATTCTTCAACAGCCAGTAATGTAGCATCTAGTGCGAACGGATTGTCAGAACCTGCTGACGATGACTTGCCTAGTGTGATGACATGTGCGAATTACCTAAAGCTTCCTTCTTACTCCACCAAGGTAACGTTTCTGTTTTTAGAGCAAACCATTATTACATTAACTCTTATTCAACATACACCCTCCCTTCTATAGTCCTATTTAGTATTAAGGGAAGAAAGTGTCAAATTTTGGTCCGTGTCGATCCAATTTTGAGAATTAAGTTTTGCTATTAGGGAGCCAGTTGTAGAACTAGAGGTGGAGAAATATTTGGGTTTGTGCTTGTGCGGGTGTGTTAATGGGCCAAAATTTTCAGTTCAGGAACTGATATACAGCTTCAAAATCGTAGAGATAATGCCATTCGGATTACTTGTTAAAAATGACTGGTAATCTCTCGAGTGTTGCTAACAACTGGTTACATTTTGTATTTATAACAGGAAATTATGCACAAACAACTTCTTTATGCAATCAGCGAAGGACAAGGATCATTTGATTTGTCATGAGTTTTCATTTCAAACTCATCGAATTTTGTACATTGCATCTCATATGCTTTTGGAATCATTACTTATAAATGGGTTGCATATCATCACCTACTCCACTCAATAAAAAATTAATCAAGGCGCCCTCCCTGACTGCAATGTTAAGGTCAGTCTTATGTTTCAAATGAAATCTGAAAAGATATGCTATATGAATGTATCTAGTGCTCTTTTATCACGTATCAAAGTTGATTTTGAGCAACACTTGTTATATTAAAAGAATATTATAATGGTTTATGGAACATTATGGCTTTTTGAAATTGAGTATCTAGGTTATTGTTAATTGAGTTGCAACTCAACTTATAGTTGGATAAAGATATTCTACTTTGATTACATTATATAGGGGTCGAATGTTTCTTACATGATGCAGCAAAATTGATTTTCCAAAGGTAAAATAAGTAGATGGTTATTTCTTGTTCACAAAAAAATATCATCGTTCGTCAATTTATTTTTTAGTTTTTCAATTAATCAGAAGCTGCCGAGATTCCAGCGTTTAAGTTTGATTATTGCAATTTCAAATAGTAGAAGCAAAAACTTAGCCGGACTTTTGACACATGTTATTTAATATGGCAGTCACTTTCGAAATGATCATCCAAACACCTCTCGTTGTGATTTAAACGTCATTTACTTCTTATACCAGTCTTGTTCGTGTGATTCTGACCATCTTCATCTGATTCTTTTTGCAGTTAATGACTTAATGATGGATATGGTGATTCCATCACAGAACATGCTTTGCTAAAGGACGGACTTCCCAAAATGTTCGTTTCCTACAGCGGCTATTTTGTAAATAACTAGTAGAATGTCATATATCTTGTCTTATGGAACGATTAATATGTATTTGGTTACTTTCGTTTTACTTGATATAATCTTTTTTTGGTTTTTGGTTTTTGACAATGTCACATACTCGCATCTTTCTTTCATATAAACTGCTGGAGTTTTTGAGCATTGCTATCTCTTTGAAATAGCCAAATGTAACTCAATTAAAAGTCTTAACGGAAATTATGTTTGAGAAAACGACACTAAACTTTCGCAATTTTATTTTCAAGCAGGATTCCCATTTTGATCGTAATTAAAAACTATTGCAACTTGTTACATGCTCATCTTCTATGTCACTCGAGCAGTTTTAATAAAAGCAATACCAGAACCCTAAGCTAACAACAGAAGCCGCACTTTTACACTTTCGTTGCCTAAACGTACCTTGCTTCTTTGAAACTCATCTTCTTTGTCATTAGGTGCCACTATAATCTCGCCAGGAGATGCATATTACTCGGGTGAAAAAAACCGAATCGAAACAGAAAAACCGCACAGAAAAACCGAACCAATTGAAAAAACGATTGAGGCGGTTTTGAGTTTTAGAAAAACCAAATTAGTTGAAAAAACGGCCCACGTTTATCTATATTCATAAAGTCTAATAATACAGTATAATTCTATCTATTTAATTATTTCAACGAAATCATCAGTATATTTTTTGGACTTTTCCAAAAATTGTTTAAAATGTTTGCATTTCATATTTCTTTGAATTTAAGTTCAAAAATAATAATAATAATAAGCTTTGAATTTATATATACATAGTTCTTTGATAATTTATTTCTATATGAATTTTTTATTTATATTATGTTTTTGGATTGTTAGATTCATGCTAATATTAATCTCAATTAATATGGTAACATGAAGTTTGCTATCTTTGATGGGAAAGTTGTTAGATGTGTAAGTTTGAATGAATCCAAACGAGAAGATAGGGACCGAAATAGGGTTAAGACGTTATGATGTTTGATAGCTGACTAGGGTATAAAAATTGGTAACTACCAAAGGTAAAAAAATTCAAAAGAAATAGAAACTGAACGGATTTAACAAAAAAACAAAAAAACCGAAACGAAAAACCAAACCGAATGGTTCGCAATTTTCAAAAATCAAAGTTTTTGGTACCGGGTGACCCCTATTCTTTTTACTCACTCAACAACAAATATTTACTGAACCATAGGTTTTGCTCTAATAGCTTACTCGAACTCAACGACCCAAATAGAACTTGCTTTTATTGTAAAACATCACATATTAAAAAAAATCAAGTAAAAAGGTTATCAAGCATTTAACAAGTTAAATTCAATCGGTTATCATCATAAGGTTTGAAATCAACATTCATCATCAAAGATAATCAAAGTGCTTTCAAAGACAAGACGATAAAGACACAAATTTAGACAAAAATCACAAGGTTATTCTATATGGCTAGTGAAGATCTAGATACGAATATACTTTTAAGAAATGCAGATTTTAGTTCAACTTAGAAAGGCCGAGTTGATAACGTTCGATGAGAAGAAAGTGGTCTACAGCGTCGTCCCTCACTTACAAATAGAATTCTCGTCATTAGTTAGAGCTTCAAAGACCACTGAAGATCAAAACTAGCCTAGGACATTACATCGGAGGAAATTTATTTAGTTTAAAATGAAACCCTGATTTATTTGATTAAAGATAGAGGTGGTAACTAGATTATTATTATTATACTTAAGAGGGAATAGTATAGAAATGTAACATGACTCATATCACCTCATTTATATCAATTTTGAATGAGAAAAGATTAAGCACATATCAAATTTTCTCTCACATTTTGCTTATCTTTAGCTTATTAAGATCATATAGTGTTGAGCTCTAAAACTATGCATCAACTTAGTCAAAACTTTCTTTGCTTTTTCAAGAGATTTAGTTGTTCAGGTTTTGTTAGAATTCGTAAGGAATTTAATAATTTGATATTGTATTGACTTTCCATTGATATTTACTTATAGTTACACGAACTCATATCATGTCATTGTGGAACTAAACATTTTTTAAGTGTGTCCCAAAAGCACAGCTGGTAATGTTATACGTAAATATTAGTTCCCTTGTATATATTATAAAGTGTTAAAACAAAGCGCACATTGTAAAATGTTAAAAACAAACGAGTGCGAACAAAAGAAGAATTTACGGAACAAAACAATATTTACAAATTGGTCTTATACAATGAATATTGGTTATCCGAATGACAATGACACAATATTTGCGGTTCAATTCTTTATGGCATGGAACAACGACTTAGAATATAAATCGATTATAATCGCTTTAACCTCAGTGAAGTCAAAGTTGATAAACCATAATCAAACATTAAAATGAGTCCTAGTATCGATTATAAATTCGATTAACTCATCCAGATTCAAATAAATTCTTCAGATCCAAATAAATATATTTTTTATTCGCATAGGTGATTTTTGTTTGACATATTCTCATCAATTAACTAATGATCTAATTGTTTCCTCAATTCTTTGTCGAGATCATGTCGCTGCATAAAGATCTTAATTGGTATGATCCTTTGATTATTATTATCAGATGATATTAAATATAAATGGTATTGTTTCTTACATGTTTATTAATTCGGCTCGACGATTTCCCCTTCGGAAAGAAGCGATTAGTATTCCAAAAGGGTTTGTGGTAGTTTTCAGATCCGCCTATTAACGTTTTAATCAAGAACTCCTTTAGGCGCCATCACATCTATATTGGTTTATTCTGAAATTCTCCTTCAATCCAAAGAATCCCCTAATGGGACTCGCAGAAAAATCCCAAAGAGTGACGAGTTGGACTGAGTTACAGAAAGAATCGTGGCGTACAGAACTAAAGAGGACGATTAGTCAAGGTTCATCGTCGAATGCTGATCTCACTCCGCACCATCTCCAAATCGTCCTTTTTGTGACAACGTTCCCGGATAATACCACCTCAGGCTGATCTTTGGAATATATGTTCAAACTGAATGGTGGTTGTGGTGGATGGTGTACATTAGCCAACCGCGTACAAAGGTTGATGTACACGATATTTGCATTAGTTCGATTCATCAGGTTACAAATGTTGAAAAGACTTGTCGCAATGATTAATGCACATTGATGGATTGGAAAAATGTCACATAGCATGCAACTTGGTCGATCGGGTTTTTGAACGTACTCCTTTCAGCAGTCTCAACCATCCCCCTGCCAACAAGACCTGGTAAGATTGCCCCCTCGATTTGTTTCGGCTGAAAAGGTATCTTGCAACACCCTGGCCCCCCCCTGAGCCCCGGTCCAGCAATGGTTTAATACGATTCATGTATGGTGACCCCACGGACCCTCAGAAATTTGTTATGGGAGAAGGTTAAACTATTTTCCTTCGGTAATAACCTACGTGTAATTTTATCATCAGAAGTTTTTTCTATCCAAAAGGTTGTTTATCTAGGCGGAATTGAGGGTGTTATAGATTGAACTACTATCTGCTAAATTCCAAGTCTAAGGTTCTTGGCCCAAAAAGAATGGGAGTCTGGTCCTTTGGGGTTTGCAAGAGAGTTTTGTCTAATCCCCAACCAGATATTTGGGTGTCCCTCTGAAAGAATTATTTGGGTCGATGGTTGAAGTGTGTCCCTATGCACGCAGGTCTATAAGCACACGTATCAGTAAGAGAGGGTTCCATGTGTGGGTGAAGCTTTAGAACTTGGGCGACCTGCAAGGAAGACAAGATGCTCTCGCCAGGTGCGTACAAAGGTGTATTGGCATTAGAAACCAATCGTTATGACAATATTTTGGGAGACATTTAAGATTATCGGTGTAAGGGAATTCAATTGTGGTCGTGCTAAAGAATTGTTTGTGTGGATCCGCCATCTTATTGTATGAGGTTACCGAGGCAGAATTATATCCATGAAGAGGGCTAGTATAATTAACAGTATTGTGGGAAGAGGTAAGATAAAACCTATCCATCAGCCGAATGGTAAGAGAAGAGTAGTGATATTGGAAGGGTCACTGAAACAGGTTTTATGGTGATACAAGCAACGATCTGCATGAGGTATGAGTTTGATATCAGCCCCAATAATCTATTCCCTAAAAGAAAATTCGTATGATCCGCGTTCAAATATTAAGATATTCTATAACAAGGAGAAAAAGTATGTCCAATGCAGCTGCTACTGAATAATACTAGCATGAGTCCATTCCCTCCAGGCTTACACACCTGACATGACCCGAATCAGTTAGTAAGATGAATCAAGTTTGCACAATAGGATCACTTCCAAACCAAAAGATTAAATCAGTAGGAAAGCAGCTCACATACTGTGGGATAGTGCAAACAATGGTTGATGATCAAATTTTTCTACTAAGGAGTATAGAAAACATACAGAAAAAGAAAGAAAAGTGTTCTATTTGGAGAATTTGGAAGAGATGAATATCGGTAGGGGGTCAGAACCCATGGGTTTCTCGTGATGGAAGGTAAGTAATTAAGATATGGAGAGGACATGTGATCTTAAGAGGATCGGATGAACCACGGGGGGAAAGAGTCCGATGAATTGTGTTATCACTAAATATTCAAGCTTGTTTACAAGTGCCGAAGAAAGCTTGGATCATGAGTTTATGTAACAAAAATAAAGTTTCTTTTCTTTCTAATCAGCAGACAAAGCTGAAAAAGTCTCGGACCTGGAGATCAAAGCCTTTGGGGTAATACAAAATTTCCTGATTCAATTTGTAGTCAATCCCACTCGGTTAATATCGGGGGGTCTTTTATGCGTTTGTGGATCTAACTCATTTACAAAAGATAGCCATATCATTAATCGGATACTTTATTGCTTGTTGTGGAAAATGGAGAGCTAACCAAACTAGGATGTTAATTGTCCTGTTTATTGCTCCCTCAAGCTGTTTTTTCTCTTAAACTTACACTTTTGTCCATATTTTCTTCTCATATAAATCTTTGGAATGTAAGAAGTAGCAGTGTCTATGAGAATATTTTTAATGAAGTAGCCGGCGTAAGGAAGAACGATGGGGGTCTATTATCAATGTGTATGGAGCCAAGGGAATTTTAATCATTACATAACGTCGGCTGTCTTGTATGAAGTCAATAGTGAAGGGTCTAGCTATACCTGGGCGCAACCCCTCGGCATCTAAAATGAGATAAGTTAGGACCGTTTCTTAGTTTATGAAGGGTTACTTTCTTTTGTTCCCGTCTAGTACTTCCGCATTGTGCCTTGATAGGCATCTTCGATTCATGCGGCGCGATCCTTCTCCGGGAGTAACACCACAGATTATGTTGGCTTAGACCCCGTTTTCGTTTGTTTTCACTCAGTTTTGACAAATTTTTTTCAAGTCTTGATGATATGATTACTCAGAACTGGAATTCTATTACTCAATGATAGAAATGTATGTGATTTCGCTTCAAAAAGAAACTTCAAAGCTCTCAAAAAAAACTGTGATTCGATTTGTGGGATTGAATTTATATACGAATCAAGATGAATCTGTACGACGTAGATTAAAATGTAAGTTGAAAGATATTGACAAATAATTAGACCAACTTGGTGCTAATGATGTATCATCTTTCTGTTTCGGCTCAGATCTCCTAAAACAATATCATGATATCCACTGCTCCGAGGATAACGCGTTAGGTCTATCCAAAAGCTAAATTAGAGATGTGGCGGTAGAAGGGTTATGAAAACTCTGAAGGTTTTACATGGCATGATTAACATAAAACGCGCCATACTTAGCGGTTAAAGGTGTCATGATTTGATTGTCGAATGTTTTTAGATGATCCTAGAAAAGTGAGAAAGATGAGTTTTCGTGTCATTTTGCTTCTCGTTTCTAGTGATCCGTTGAATCCGGTCATAGGTGTCATCAAATTTAATTATCCTAACCGTTCTAAGTATTGATCAGTCGGGATTGGAGGATCCTATTTCTAGAGATGAGGATTTCGCGAGGGGCTGTTATTGGGAATATGTGGGTTGAAAATAAATCCCTGGACCGTACGGTATTACTTTGAATTACATTTCGCTAAAATGTTCCTGGAAAACTTTGGTCCAGAGTCTTATGTGCTAAGTTTTGTTGGATTGGATCTTCTTCATCACGCCTCTTTTTCGCTGTTTGTGAAGTCAATGACTTCTTTTAATTGCCCTCATCCCGAAACATTTGAATCCGAAATCAGTTGGAGAGTACAGGCCTTATTAGCTTATGATTGGGAAGTATCTATAAAATTGTCACGAAGATTCTTGCCAATAATCGTCTTTCTACGGTCATCGGGCCGAATATAATTCGGACTGTACAAGACACGGTTCCTTCCCTAACCGTCATAATTTGGATGGCCCTTATTATCAAATTGAAGAACGGAGGCTCCTTGCTCGATGCCATTCATAAAAAGACATAGGTGCTATGGTTTTTAAGATCGACTAGAGCTAAAGCGTAATAGTTCTAATCCGGTTGGGATTATTTGGGTGATGTTTTCCTTAAATCGTTGGGTTCGGTTGTTAAGTGGGTGTTCGAGATTCGGGTATCTTAAATTCTAAGTATGGCTTCCAATCATGTTTAATGGGACAGTCCTACTAAAGAGTATCAGTTTCATAGTGGCCTTGAAATCGAGAGGGAACCGTTGCTTCCTTATTTTTATTTATTATTGATCATGGAGTCCTTTCACTTAATCATTCTCATCTGTTATCGAAACATTACAGGCATTTTTACAGTGATTAAAGATTGACTCTTCAACGTCATCTTTCCCATTTGTTTTATCGGAATGAATGCAGTTTATATCAGTGAATGGTCTCGTGGTAAGATTTGACTGGTAATCATGGCACACTCTTCGTTGTTTCTCTTTATTATCCGCCTCGGTTCCATTAATCAGAAGAAAAGCCAACTCCTCGGTGTTGGTAAACTGACGGAATCTCAGGTATTAGAAGGCTGCTACTTTGATTTGTTTTTCGGTCCTTCATACGCCGTTTAAATACTTTGTATCATGGTAGCTAAAAACAAGTCTTCGATTAGGGCATGGGACGAAACCATTAATGAAGCTCAAGATATCTATCTTCTTGTAAGCCTCAAATAACTCTTTTACATGTAATAGAGAGAATTCAAAAGTAACTTTGAGAATGCCACTAATTATATGACACATCATTTTGTAATTGTTTTTGTGTAAGTTTATTTGTGGTTATAGTATTTCTCATTTACTAATATGAACCATATTTCTTCTTTTTATCAAAATGAACCTTACAATACCCGACGCGTTTAGGGCTGTCATTTATTTTTTCCTTTTACCAAAGCGCTCTTTTATGCGATGTCATTTATTATTGTATTTGTTTGGGTTACCTTTCACATTGAATAAAAGAAACACATTGAATGAACAATGCCAATAAACAGCATTGAATACACACTGCGAATTCAGAAGGGAATACCCCACCCACTTCAACTTCCTCATTCAATTAACCCAACCATCCAAGACCTTCTCTCCTGTAATTGTTTGTGTTTACATCTTCATCAAATCTCAAGGTTTGGACCTAATCTCTCATTGTAAAATCAGAGTTGGTAACGGTACGTCTACAAGTTTCTGGCATGATCAATGGTTAGGTGATTCTTGTCTTCGGTTAAGCTATCCTCGTCTATTTGCTCTCGAAAATAATAAGGTTTGTTCGGTGGCCGCTAAGATGAGCGCTCCGTTTGTTTCGTCTCTCCGTCGTGACGTTAGAGGTGGGGAAGAATCTGCACAGCTTTCTCGGATTTCTGATCTTCTCGATACAGTGGTGCTTTCTAACATGGGGGATCGTCGGTTCTGGGACCTTAATGGTGACGGGTGTTTTCGTGTAAAAGATGTTCGTAGGTTGCTTGACGATATGCTCTTGCCTAAATCTGATGTTCCGTCTAGATGGGTCAAGCAGATCCCCATCAAGGTTAATGTTTTGGCATGGAAGATCTCTATGGATCGTCTTCCTACTCGGGTTAATTTGCATCGGCGTGGAGTTCAGGTTTCCCCTATTTCTTGTCCTATTTGTTGTGAGGCCCTCGAGAATCTCGATCATTTGCTGTTTTGTTGCGACTTGGCAAAAGATATTGCTCGGTCTATTTGTAATTGGTGGGGCTTGGTTTGGAACCCTGTTGATTCGTATCGATCTTGGTTATCTTGGTTTAATTTGGTTCAGCTTCAATCAAGTTCAAAACAAGTGCTGGAAGGAGTGTTTTACACTTCCTGGTGGAGTATCTGGTCATATAGAAACCATCTCCTCTTCTCTGATTCAAATCTTCGAAAAGATGGTATTTTTGAAGACATAGTTAGGCGTTCTTTTTCTTGGTATATTGCTAGGGGTAAAAACTCTATTAGTTGGGATAGTTGGATTCAACACCCTTTTTTAATTCCTTTGTATATCTAGCTCCTTGCTAGTTTTCTTTTAATAAAGTTGCCGTTTAAAAAAAAAATATATATATATTCCCATTATTTTAGCAAAATAAAAAATTCGGTTGACTAACGCATTTCTGTGCTATTCATGTGCATGTGTTTTGTTTTTTTGTTAGCACGCGACCGTGTTTTAGAAAAACCGAACCAATTGAAAAAAGATGGAGGCGGTTTTGAGTTTTAGAAAAACCGAATAAGTTGAAAAAATCGGCACACATTTATATATTTCGGCTAATAACTTAAAAAGTCATATAACTTGATACTTTTTGTCTTTGTGTGTACTTATTTTTTTCTATTTTGTCATCAAACTTTCAAAAGTCGACCATTGTGTGTATTTTGTGATCATTTTACCCTTAGTTTTTTCAAATTTCAAAGGGTAAAATGGTCATTTTACATGACAGAATAGTCACAAGATACACACAATGATCGACTTTTAAAAGTTTGATGACAAAATGGGAAAAAAAATAAAATGGCTACCCACAAAGACAAAAAGTGTCAAGTTAGATGACTTTTTAAGTCATTAGCCCTATATATTTTTATAAAGTCTAATATAATTTTGGGCTAATGACTTTAAAAGTTATCTAACTTGTTCATTTTTACCGTTCTGTGTAGCCATCTTTTTTTCTTACTATTAAATCACTAAACATTGTGATTTCGTACATTTCGTACATTGTGATTTAATAGGAAAAAAAAGATGGCTACACAGAACGGTTTTGAGTCTTAGAAAAGCCGAATAAGTTGAAAAAACTGGCACACATTTATATATTTTTATAAAGTCTAATATAATTTTCAACAAAAAATTGTTTGAAATGTTTGCATATCATAAATCTTTGAATTTTTATATATTTATTTGATAATTTTGGATTGTTAGATTCATGCTAGTATTAATCTCGTTTGAATAATGTTGTTTGGAACATGATTTATATCTTTGATGAGAAAGTTGCTAGTTGTTATGTTTGATTGAAATCCAAATGAAAAAGTGACATAATAGGTTAAGAGTTATGATGTTTGAGACTGACTATGTTATTTATTGGTAAACTAAAAGTAAAAAATGAAAAATAAAATAAAAACTAAACGAATTTAATGAAAAAGACCAAAAAAACCAAAACCGAAAAACTAACATAAATGTTTGCTATTTGTAAAAATCAAAAGTTTTTGGTACCGGATACTCACCCCTAATTTTTTAATACACTCAGCTAGGGTTGTAAACGAACTGAACGTTCAGTGAACATTTCATGAACCGTTCGGTAAAAAGTTCGTTCATGTTCGTTTATTTAATAAATGGACGAACATGAACACTATTTCATGTTCATTTAGTTAAATGAACGAACATGAACACAAGTCACGTTCGTTCGTTTATGTTCGTGAACGTCCGATTAGACGTTTATTAACGTTCGTTTATGTTCATTTATATGTTTATGTTCGTATATCATATATTTTAATTGTATACTTTTAAATTTGGTATGTTTAAATAAAACAACACTTATAAAACATAACATTATGCATAATTTGATAATATTTTATGTTTTTTTCTACGTTCATTTATGTTCGATCGTTTATGTTCGTTTAATGATCGTTTAGTTCCTTAATAAACGAACATGAACAACTCATTTTCTTAATAAACGGATATGAACAAGAAAATTCGTCCGTTTAAGCGTTCGTGTTCGTTTATTTGTCCGGCTAAAATTAAATGAACGAACATGAACAAGGCTTCGTTCGTGTTTGTTCGGTTCGTTTACAGCCCTACACTCAGCAACAAATATTTAGTGAAACCATGGTTTTATTGTAAAACATCACAACTGACAAGTGTATCCCGATCATGCCTTTCTATGGCCAATTTGACGAATGTTTCATGTATGTGTTACTTTTATTTTGTTATTTGTTACTGGTTTAATTAATGTGTGTGACGTGGTTCACACTATAAATACAATTAATAATTATATTTATTCATTGTGAAGCAGTAAATTTTATTATGCGCCGCACATTTTGATATGTTTCATTTGTAACTAAAAGTTTTTCTCAACGGGTCAAATAAAACTTTAGCTACGAGGCAAAACGGGTTAAAAGCAATTCAAGTGACCTTAATGAAACTTCACTACAAGAATCGAGCCCTTTAGCCACAAGAAATATTGTCGTGGCTAAAAGTACACTAAACGACAAAATAGTCGCTTCTCCCCGTTTTACTATGAAATCCAGTTTTAGCCACGACTAACTCGTGACTAAAAGTTACCAAAACTTTGACCATATTTTTCAACGAAGAAACTTTATCTAAATATTTGACTGAAACTTTTTGCCACGCCTAAGTCGTGGCTAAAGATCTAAAAACCTTGACCAAAACATTCAACCAAGAAAATTTGTCAAAATATTTGACTAAAACTTGTAGACACGACGCTATCGTGACAAAAAATTGGCTATTTCTTTTGACTAAATCTTTTAGCCACGACCATACTGTGGCTAAAAGTATTTATTATTATTTTAACAATATTCATTTTATTAATGACATTAAATAATAAGTATGAAAAATAAATGATAAATATTAAAACCATTAGTCACGATTTGTCGTGGCTAAAAGTGTTATATTATTTTAATTCTTTTTATGTTTTATAAATAAAATTAAAAAGATAAATATTAAAACATTTAGCCACGATACGTCGTGGCTAACAGTTAAATGATAAATATTAAATATTTAGCCACGACATATCGTGGCTAAAAGTGTTTAATGTTTTTTTAATTTTATTTGTTTTATCATTGATTAGTTTAATCATAACTTCTAGTCACTTAAAATTACTTTGATAAATTTACTTGAAAGTTAACTAAATCGAATGGCGTTAAACCACAACGAATAAGTAGAATATACAAATTCATTCCTAATCGATTAACATTTAAACATTATAGCATACGAATTACAATACAAATCGAATTACATTGAAACATTAAAGCATACAAATTACATTCGAAATGCTAAATTGCTTTAGCTAAATGAAAAACTACTCCAAACCAAGTTTTCCCATGTCATTATACAGCTCGTGAAGTATTGCAGCTGACTCAAGTGTGTGGTTCTCAGGATGCCTTTCCATCTCTAGTGTTCCCTCTAGTATCTTTATCTTTGCCTCTAGTGTCTTTATCTTTTCAGCCAAGAACTTACAATTTGAGCACTCTGCCTTTTCGAGATTCAGTGCAGATCCAGAAGTTCCCGGAGAATAAATTGGACGTGTTGAAGGTCCCGGATAAGAACTTGGAGGTGTTGAAGGTCCAGAAGAAGAACTTAGATAGAGTCTGAGGTCATCCATCCACATAAAGTAGCCGCATCCTCTATCTTGAGTTCCTGGCTGTTACGTAGTAAGAAAATCATAAGAAATGTCTTTTTGACAAGTAAATTATTATATATTACATAAATAATTATTTTTTGATAGTTTACCTTTGAACAAGGACATGCGTAGTATTGTCTACCATAACTGTAAGGTTTGCATGATGTTCGCAACACCACATCTCATTTTTCATAGCTGCACTTAAAAGCTTGATCATATCGCTCCATCTGGTGGCGAGTGATCGAGGTGGTGGTGGTTATGAGGATATGAGTGAGTATGTAATGTGTCGGTGGGTGGTTGTGGAGGATAAGAGTGTGTGTGTGTGTGTGTGTTTGTGAGGATAAGAGTATGTGTGTTTGTAAGGATTAGATCTGAGCATTAATGGTAAAAAAACAAGAGCTTTTAGCGACGACATGTAGCGACTAAATTCGTCACTTTACAGTTGGTCAAAGTAAATAAAGTTTGGTCAAAGTCATCATTTAAGTTTTTGTCATTTACTTTGTTTTGTCACTGAATCCCAGATATCCGATAATCTCAATGTCATCTCATGTATACCAATATCATCTCGAATCATTCATTTAACATTACGTGTATTACAATACCATCTTGACTCATTTGTTTAGTATAACATGTATATCAATATCATCTCGACTCATTCATTTAATATAACTTGTATATCAATACCATCTCGTCTTATCCGTTTAACATAACTTGTATATTAATATCATATCGACTCATCCGTAAAACATCTCATCTATATAGATATCATATCGACTCATCCATTTAACATATCATGTATAACGATATCATATCGACTCGTCCGTTTAACTCCTTATGTATAACGATATCACTCGACTCGTCCGCTAAACATCTAATGTACAACGATAACATATCGACTCATGCGTTGATCATATAATGTACAACGATAGCATCTAATGTATAACGATACCATCTTGACTCATCCGTTGAACATCAATGTACAACGATAATATATCGACTCATCCGTTGATCATCTAATGTACAACGATAGCATCTAATGTATAACAATACCATCTTGACTCGTCCGTTTAACATCTAATGGGTATCAATATCACCTCGGTTGATCCGTATAACATAACTTGTATAACGATATCATATTGACTCATCCGTTTAACATCTCATGTGTAACGATATCTTATCGACTCGTCCGTTTAACATCTAATGTACAACGATAACATATCAACTCATCCGTTAATCATCTAATGTACAACGATAGCATCTAATGTATAACGATACCATCTTGACTCATCCGTTTAACATCTAATGGGTATCAATATCACCTCGATTGATCCGTATAACATAACTTGTATAACGATATCATATTGACTCATCCATTTAACATCTCATGTGTAACGATATCTTATCGACTCATTCGTTGAACATCTAATGTATAACGATACCATATTGACTCATCCGTTGAACATCTAATGTACAACGATAACATATCGACTCATCCGTTAATCATCTAATGTACAACGATAGCATCTAATGTATAACGATACCATCTTGACTCGTTCGTTTAACATCTAATATGTGTCAATATCACCTCGATTGATCCGTATAACATAACTTGTATAAAGATATCATATCAACTCATCCGTTTAACATCTCATGTGTAACGATATCTTATCGACTTGTCCGTTTAACATCTAATGTACAACGATAACATATCGACTCATTCGTTTAACATCTAATGTGTATCAATATCACCTCGCTAGTCAATCACACCATATGTAACTTACGCACCTTAAAGACCTACCAGCTGGGTGCACCTAAAATTAGATCGAGGCAGGACCTCACCACATACCAGGGTTAGTGAGTACCCAGTCCGCTACTATAACTAACAAATACTGGGTAGGCGTACCCTATCCGATCCAATACACAAATCATCAAAAATACTGGTAGGGCATACCCCTGCTTATCCGAACAATCATGCTCAACACATATTATTCACCAAGCACGTCTATAAGCACATATCTTGTCCCAAAACAAAATCGCATTTTGCACACTATTCAATTTAAAACTGTTCAAAACACATTTGAGTTATCATTTCCCCAATAAAAACAGTAATAAAATGGGGCTACGAGAACTCACCTCAGCAAGTCGTTAGCAACCAATCTCAATCACACAAAGCAAATGCAACGGCGGCGCAACCGCACAACGACCTAGTCCAGTTAAAGTCCCTTTTTAATCATTCATTTCAAAAAGTCTTCACGTTTGTGCATAGAGTGTAGGACGCGTGCACAAATCTAACCCATAACAATTTAGTGGTGTGATGGTTGGAGACATATCCCAACGATCATATCATAATTCCCATGTAATCAATAATACATTTATATTATACGATTTAAAAGAAAAAAGATAAGTTATATAAAGTAAATATTTATAAATTATAATTATATATATATCATCGATAAGTCAATTCCGGTAACCTTAGTTACGTGAAAATTAATCATAATAGGTGTTTTAAAAATGGAAGCTTTTACTCTATAATTAACATATTGAAGAAGTTTCCTTGAGAAAAATTATATGTTTTGTCTTTTAGTGAATTTATTAAATAAATAAAATAATAAAATAATATTCTATTATTTTATATCAAAAATCATGTTTTAGGTAAAAAATTTCAAGTATAAAATTTTTACGAAATTTTGATATGACCCGTACGTTCATACAACGTTTTCCAAGGTTTTTAACCTTTATTTCAAACACTTTTCAAACTTTCGACACTTTTCTGACAAAATTCAAAAATCTCGATCTTTAACTTTTACTTAAAACGCTTTTTCCCCAAAAATATCATTAATACCACTTCGTTAAATTACATTTCACTTTCAAAAAGTCCGTCAAAATATAACGACTAAATATCGCTTATTGTGCTTTAAGGCCCAATAAGGGTCCATTAAGATATTTGTAAGTCCAAAATACGAATCATAGTCCAAATCAGGTCAATTTACGTACATATGTTATACGAATAAGTAGAACAAATAATTCCAGACCACAATAATCCATCCCATTAAGACATACTACTTTAAATAGGCTTATTGGGCCATGAGTCCATAAGCTTCCACCATACATTTTTAAGCATTACCATAAGCTATATATGCTAGTATCGTAATTTGATTTACTTCTATAAGCTATAAAAAATAGTCCGCAATAACATAGCTATATCACAAAAATGTCAAAAATCACTTCCTTTGTGATTGTGATAAATGAAGTGGCATTTAAGCCACCAAAATAAGCCAATGAAAATAGCAAAAAATAAGCCCGAAATAAGCTATACAAGCTAATTATAAAAAATAAGCTATCTAGCAACATATGTTATTCAACCATCACAACCACAATATCAAAACTACAAAAATCCTCGTATTTCTTTTCTTAACCGACGCAAGCTAAACACCCCTTTTATTCGTTTCGTTTCTAAAAATCAATTTTTACAACGATTCAACTTCTACAACTCAATACATCTATGCATCAATTAAACCAAAAAAAGGACAAACAAATTTAAAATTTGAAAAGAAATCTTCAAAAAATGTAAGATTTCAGACACGAACTGGGCAACCCAAAACGTTGTTTAAATGAATACCAAATATCGTATCACCCGAAATATCTCATTCTTATATCGAAGTTAGAAAATCTATGGATGGTTTGTGGTGGATGGTTGGCGGACGAAATAAACACAACACACACATATGTGTGTTTCCATTTTTAACAATGAAAAATGATTATGAGATATGAGGTAATGGAAAGCATATTTATGTACCAATTTTGGACAGAGGTTTAGCTAATTTAAGCCAACCATGTCTCCTCTCCCTTATCCTTTAGCCGGGGTTGGATCCTTAGGGGTCTCGGGTTCTTCTTTTCATGTCGGGGATCACTTAAAAGCTCGTAAAACTCAACCGTAAAATACTCCAAAGTTACTTAGCATTTTTATTCACTTTAAAAATACTTTTCCATTAACCTAGAGTATTTACACGACATATTTACACTTTAAACCCTTCAAAACTCATTTGGACATTAACGGACGTGTCAGGACTCGTTTTTTGGCATTTCTCAAAATTCACGGGTCAAACCACCTGGAATACAAATAACATAATAATACCTTCAAAAAGGGATTATAAATCACAATAAACCATAAATCATCACAAATCTCATAAAATCACCCCCGTTAACACGGTACAAAATCTGAATAAGCTAATAAACGTCAAATAGTCAAAGGACTAAACCTAAAATGAAATATCAGGAACACAAAAAGGGGCAAAGGTTTACAAATGGGGTATTGGGCATTGGCACTCTAATGTATGACCAGCTTTAGGAAGTTTGCCGCCTATTTTGACCCCTTTTTACCAATGAGCATTATTACGCGTAAGGCCTATAATACTATAATGGTTGAAGGATTAAAAAGTACATGAAAAAACTTAGTTTCCATTATTAGGGATGTCTATGTGTTTGTAGGAAGTTTCACTTACATCACGGATTTTGTGGTGTTAGAAGACATATGAGAGTTTATTCTGAGAGATATGGCTGAAGTTGTGATGGGCAAACCCTTTAAAAGAGTCACTAAGCTTGAATATGATTGTGCTAAGGGGTTAATGTCCTCCACCAGGATCTTCGACAATTACACATTCTAAATGCCCTACACTATATAAGGTTTAAAAGTTAGTGGCATGTATCGTGGAGTAAGATCCCACCCATCCTTATGCTAAGTCAAAGAGATCTAACTAACAAATTTATGTACAAGAATTGTTTAAACCTGGGTCTCGACTACCAAGTAGTTGAAAGTATGAAAGAATGGCTCATCCATGGGCACGTGAGCCTACACCAAGGTGGAGTCACGTAAGGATGTGTAAATTTGAGTCTAGCTACAAGACTTATAAATAAAGAAAAGTACTTTTTGGGAGGCAACTCAATATTTATTTTCCCGCATTTAGGAGTGTCTTGTGTTTTAATTCTTCTCGTTTATTCTTTTATGTTTGAATTATTTTGTAATCATGCTTTGTTTTGTTTTTAACTTCATCTTTAAAATAAATTGTTTAAGTTAATTCGCCTCAGTTTTGAGTAATATGATTGTAATGATTAATCTCAGGTTTTATGTAGTATTTTACACAAGATGTGACTAATAAAATTACGTGCAAGAAATTTTTCAATAAAAATGAAAAAGAAATCTTCACAGTGGCTGGAGACGGCATCACTCCCCCAGCCATGTGAAAATTCAAAAAATTTCAATTATTTTTTAAAAATAATTTGTACAATATCCAAAATTTGTAATTTTCTTGTAAACCCGCATAACCTATTATTATATCATCACTTTCATCCTATCTTTACTGCTTTCATAGAGTCGACCCTAAAAGCTTCGTTGTATATTGTATATATCATTATCCTGCTGATTTTACATCCAAGGCTGTAGTTGTCTTTTGTCTTTAGATTTATAGGTTATATTTGATGAGTAAGAAGCTTGAAAGTTCCTTAGGATGTTTCATTGGACGATTCTTGGAGGACTGAATTTAACCAGTTATCACTTGTTTCTTCTCCATTATTGAGGTAAACCAGGGGGTAGTACTAGTTTCTTTACCTTGTTTTCTTTATCCCTTTATTGTTTTACGAGAGGTACTTTTTAAAGGAACATTGTGGACAAATGTTCAACTTAGTGTAGGAGAGAAATAAGCTTTAGAAACTACTTCCTTCAATTGCCTATTTGTTTTTTGTCTTCTAAAATGATGAGTCAATATATCAACACAATAGCTTTAGACGGGAATTTTGAAAACTTTTAAATTTTTTTATGACCCACATACCGATGAAAACCGTCAGGAGTATTATTAACGTTACTCTTGGTAGGAAATTTTATATGACTAGCCACAAAATACCCTCGAATTTCCACTTAATAATGTCGGGTTCAGCCTTTAGATTTATAGGAATTCGGGTATCCATTTTCGATATCCAATATAGTTTATACCTTTAGCTTTCTCAAGGTAAGGTTCGAATGTAGTCATATGTGTCTATTCCATCGTTACGGATGTGTACGTATGGTCTTTGTCACCTTTTCTGGAGCATTGGTATTGGTATTAAATTATATGTGTGTACCGGTAGTGTATTAAATTCTAGAACTTGTTTTTGTTATGCATCCTGAGACCGCATTTTAAGAATTAAGATTTTTATAAATCGATATTGAGGCTACCTAGGATTAACCTATGTTTTAAACCTGTAATTGTTATGATGGTCACCTCGATCATATAAACTATCCCACACAATTGCCATGCACTCCATTTTTTGTAAGGATACCCCTAGTGAAACCCTACGAGCCTATCATTTTTCACGGTTCTCGTAATTTTTTGGTTAATCTGGACTATTAATGAAGAGCATTGTCAACCTTTAAACCAATTGTTACACCAAAATTTCCTTATCCTACCTTGTATGTACTCGCTTTTAGTACATTATTGTTTTAACCCAAGTTAATTATTTGAGTACACGATTGCTAATTCCTTATCATTGTAAATACAGTTTTGAGACGATTGGGATTCATGATAGTATTTATTTCACAAAAGAATGAGGAAGAAAATTTAAGTCGATACACCCAAATGTTTGTCAAATGATCTCCATGTTATGTTGATCCACCTCAAATCGGGTCATTAGTTAGATTGTAATTATCAGTTCTAAAACTCAAGTGTAGGGGTACATTTATAAGCACCAAGTGATGTATTATGTTCAAAAAAAAGAAAAAAGAAAAGAGATTAATGTAGAGTTATGTAGAGTTTGTATATCTTTATCCAAGTTCTAGGCTTAGCAACCAAATCAGTATGTATTCTTTTAAATAATTAACTAACCCTTTCAACCCAAATTCACCAAAAATGCCACCACAAATATATCCCATCCATTTCCGTATGCATTTATGTTATCTTACACCTACACCCAACAACCCTTTAAAAGACCTCTTTGATAGTAATGACTAGTGTTTGTGCCTAGTGGTGGAGGTTTGATCATTTACCAAGCTTATGGTAATTTATATGCTATGACATGTAATGAGTGTTAATTTTCCGTTTCCCATAATTGTTATATTTTATTATACACCCAAGAGAAAGAGAGAATCCAAATACTTATGTGAGTTGCTAGTATATACTTTCCGTGCTTTTAATTATGAGGTTTAGGAGGTTGTGTTGTAAACTGTTTTTAAAGAGTAGGTTAAATGCCCCCAATATTGCTATTGTCAAGGTAGAAAAGCCCATTTGCTTGATGACAAGCAAATCTTAAGTGTATGGGTATTTGATGAGGTGTCATTTTATACACTTTTTCGAGGTCATTTAACCCCCTAAATCATACAAATATACCCAGATTAGGTGCTTAATCGTTTATCTTTATGTTTTTAGCACTTAGAGGAAATACACATGACTTGGGCTCATTTGGAGAAAAAACGGATAAGACTACGACTCTACACTAAATCCATTGAAGAAACCGTACATACAGAGCGTGGAGACGGCGTGGCGATTACTAAGCGACGCTTTCATGATTTTCATATCGATGGTGTCACGGATTTGGCGACGGCGTCTGAACGTAGACGACTCAAAGTAGACCTAGAATCTTTGACATAGTGACGGCATTGGGGCTTCAACATAACGTCATCGCGCCGCTTTTCCTATATATACCAAACCGATTTTAGGGGTTTAAGTGTGTAACTTTTGGGAGACGAACCCTAACTTTCATATTCGAGTTTGGTAGCTTTTTAGGTCGTGTTTAGGACCTCAAAACCCTAATGTAATAGACTTTGATCCATGTTTTAATCAAGTAAAGTTCATTTATCCATTTAATCTTTCAATATGTCTATATATTGTTTGATTGATTTGTGTTCTTTACCTTCTTATAACATGCTAGGCTAGATCCATTTGTATTTACCTATGATTTCATGAAACTTAGATTGTAGATCCTTTTAATGTTGCTTCTTGTGATATTTGTGCGTGTTAGGCTTTAGAAAACTAGCCATAAGATATTTAATTGGCATAGATGTTTAGGGAAACGCGAGTGTGTAGAAAGGATACCATCGGTAACAGTCTTCATACTACCTTACCCCTAATATGGTTGATCCCTCTTAAGATATTTCAAATGCATTTAATATACTCTTAGGGGCATTGTAATAGTCTTCATACTACATTACTTGTGCATTGCCTTAATGGAATATTACGTAGACGGCGAGTTCGTGTAATTCGTTCATGACTTAGGAAATACTTACATAGATCATCACAAGTGTGACAAAGCAACAAGATTAGGATAAGCAATTTGGGGAGTAATGAATGATTAAGTAAATATGTTCGTTTATCATTAATTTATCACCAATGTAGTTTAGATTTATTTTATTATTATTAGTTTAATTAGATAAAACAAACCAACCTCTCAAACTATGATTTTATCTACTTTCTATAAAATAAAAATATAAAAAGAATCTTCTCTCAACCCCGTAGACCTCTGTTAGATTCTGTTTAAGCCTTCCCAACCTATTCCCTTAGAGAACAATAACAACCCCCGAGTCTTACCTTACTACACTTCAACGGTTACGTGCTCTGCCTAGGGAGTTGTAAAACTTCTTGTTGAAGTCCTACGACGACCGCATCACTAACAGATTGGTTCGACCCCATAGGATCAGTATTATCAACAGCTAGATTGTTTTCATGAGGAACTTGTATGTAAACTATCTTCTTCCACACAGCTTCAATCGCTTCCATAGAGGCTTTTCGCTCAACACTCGTCATCAGCATCATTACATCTTCACATTCCCCAGCCTCAATTCTTCTAGTTAGAACATCAATGTCTTTAAGAAACTTAAGCTGGACATTAAATAAATCAACAATAGTTTCCACATTTGGTAAATAGGATGTGTCCACAGGAGGCTCATTAATAATCAATGAGTCATTTACCGAACCTGGACCAGTAGTAGTAAACGTAGGAACAGGACAACACTGCAAATTACCACACACACCAGCCTTATAAATATAAGTACGCCCAACATCATTACCACCAACATAGACCTCTTGTGCAGTGTGAACAGATTCAGTGGTATCATTTTGCAAAATCCTAACAGCCTTACGTGGTTGTGAGACACTCGATAAGTCACCCAACTGACCATGTTTTTCATGGATGTGGCCACTTCCTTACTCAGCAAACACTGAGTATTAACCTTATTCACATTAGTCTTACACGCTCTAGAACCCCTAACCATACTTGAACGGTACTAACAAAACCCTAAAAGCAGGTAAACCAGCAATTACAACAACCTATTGATAAATAAGAAAAACCTTAATATAAGGGTTTAAAGCACAATCAAGAGATCAGTTATCGTCCAACAAACACACGATACATCATGAATAATTAGAATCAAGAGCATATATAAATATCTAAACCTAAAAAAGAGAGTAGCAAAACCCTAATTTAAAAGATCATTACAAACTCTAATTGAGAACAGCAACCTATATTAAATCATTTATATCTTAACAAAATCAAGAACACAAACAGGATTAATAGTAAGAAGGTTGGTGAATTAACGGTTAAGAAAGATAGAATCAGTTAGGGATAGAGGGAGTCGCCACTTTTCTCCAGAGCATTTTAGGGACTAAAAAATGTAGTCTCTAAAAGCGTAGTCCATGCTACTCGGTCCCTATAAGTTGTCGGGACTACAAAATTTAGTTTTAGGGACTACTGCGTTGACTTGCCATGTGGACTTTTTTCTGTGACAAAACCTTTAGGGACTACATGTAGTCACTCAATATTTTGACTATAATTGACCAAATAATAACTATAGTGACTACAAGTAGTCCTTAAAGGTTTTATGACCAAATTTCCAAAGCAATTTTTAAGGACTACATGTAGTCCCAAAAAGTAACAGCTTCAAAAAACTGCCCTGTCTGTTTTATGGCATTTCCCCGGTTGTCCGTCCTAATTTTCTAGATTTTTCCGCAACCAATTTTCTAGATTTTTCAAGTTAACACAAACAATTTCATTCCATAAAGTTCAATGATTACAAGTAGTTCAACGACATAAACATAAATTGCTTAAAACGATAAATTGTTCAACTAACCCACCTAAAAAGGTATAACCCTGCCCGTTAGTTATGTGCCTCCATAAACCTCGCCAACGCAACTTAGGATGCTGATGTTGAGGGAGCGGGGTAGGAGCGTACAGAAGAAGAAAAAGAACTGCCAGCTTCTTAGCCCGTCTAAAACCCTCGGCTTGCAAAACTTAGGCCAAACTATCTTTAACGGTCATTCGTACCTCTAGACCCTCTTGTCTCGCTCTCAGCTCTAGCATCCAGTTCTATAAAATCACAAAACAAGGAAATTAAAGTCGTAAAACGGCTAAAATAGGTCAAAACATGTGAAATAACTCAAATAAGAGTAAGGTTACTTTTTAGAACATGTTTGGGCTAAAATTGGTGAAACGGGTGTCATATAAACAACAAAGTTACTTATTAGCCCAAACGCGTACTAATAAGTAACTTTGTCGTTTATATTACACTCGTTTTGACCCATTTTAGCTGTTTTAGCCCAAACATGTGCAAATGCACAACATCATAACAAACTAAACAAATACTAACATAAACCGAATTATACATGTAGGAAAGTGAATTTTTTGAACTCAGTTTACTAGAGTGTGTATAAAATATGTATTGTATATAATCATGAAATAAACAATTGTTAATTAATAGATAGTATCAAGAAAAGAATGAAACTTACAAATGATTTACTCTTGGCCCTTCTTGTATCCTCGTCAGTGTCTTATATATGTCATGGAAAAATTTGTTGAGAGCTGCATCACCATCAAGCTTTTCATATTTTTCTAGAAGACACAAAAATTTCAATTAGCTACAAGCCTAAACCAAGATCAAGTCTATCATAATATAGAGCTATCATTAGATGAAATAATTTACCTACTTTTTCAATAGGGTTTAGGGTGATGCCCAGCAACAGCAGCGAACAGCGGAGACGACAACAGTGGTGGTCGGGCGGCAAACAACGGTGACGAACAATGGTAACAAAATCTTAGACACAAACAAAGCAAATTAAAGAAAATCACAAACATAAACAAAAATAAAACACAAAACATAAATTAGAACAATCTCTTATTCTAAATCTTTAGTTTTCATGTTTTCACTCTTTACACATTTTACACATCTAAATATTACACATTTAAAACTTATACAAAATTACAAAAACTAAATAAATTAACAAAAAAAATAAATCAAAATCATAAATTTGTTTGAATACCTTAGAAGCAACAGTGGTGTTGGTGTTTAAAAGCGACGGCGGTAAGCAACATGTGGTGGTGGGCAGTAGTGGCGGCGGTGGGCAGGAGCGGCGGTGACGGGCAGGAGCGGTGGTGGTACTACACAAACACAAACCAAATTAACAATATTAAAAGAATATTAGAACAAACAACAATTAAACCAAACCAAAACCATAAACAAGATTAAAAAACATTACCGATGACGGCATCAGTGGTTGTTGACGGAGAACACCGGAGACGGCAACAGCGGGTGGTGGTGGGTGGTTAAATGAAATGAGTTAAGTGTTGGAGTGTTAAGTAAATGAGGTCAGATCTGTGTTTTTTAATGGCACTACACTAGGACTTAAAGGGACTACATGAAGTCCCTATATGTATGGTCAAAGTAAACAAAAAATTTAGGCGGGATTTTGAACTTTTCGTGAAATTTTGGAGCGAAATCCGTAGAGACTACATCGTGACATATACGGAATACATGTATTCCCTATAAAACTTTTTTCATTTTTTTAAATTTTAGTTATATAATAAATAAATTTAAAAAAGGGCATATGTTAATAACAATAATTATACCATAATTAACTAAATTTAACATTAAATTAATCGAACGGTGTTAAATCATAATAACGTTCGTTCAAAATAAATGTTGTTAGAACTTTTCGTATTTAGCTTATTATTCGATTTGATTGAACAATGTTATATTCAAAAAGAGCGTTGTTAGCGCTTTTCTATTTAGAAAATTATAATCGTATACATGAGATTGATATATACATGAGATGTTAAACGGATGAGTCGAAATGATATTTTATGCATAATATGTTAACGGATGAGTCGAAATGATATTTTTATGCATGAGATGTTAAACGAATGAGTCGAGATGGTATCGTTATACAAGACATGTTAAACGGATGAATCGATGTGGTATGGTTATACAAGAAATGTTAAGCGAACGATTCGAGGTGATTTCGTTACACAAGACATGTTAAGTGGATGAGTCAAGGTGATATCGTTATACAAGACATGTTAGATGGATGAGTCGAGGTGATATCAATATACATGAGATGTTAAACGGATGAGTCGAGATGGTATCGTTATTCAAGACATTTTAAATGGATGAGTTGAGATGGTATTGTTATAAAAGACATGTTAAACTGATGAGTCGAGGTTATATCGTTATGCAAGACATGTTAATCAGATGAGTCGAGGTGATATAGTTATACAAGACATGTTAAGCGGATGAGTCAAGGTGATATCAATATACATGAGATGTTAAACGGATAAGTCGAGATGGTATCGTTATACAAGACATTTTAAACAAATGAGTCGAGGTGATATCGGTTTACATGAGATGTTAAAAGGATAAGTCGAGATGGTATCATTATATAAGACATATTAAACGGATGAGTCGATATGGTATCGTTATACAAGACATGTTAATCGGATAAGTCGAGGTGATTTCGTTATACAAGACATGTTAAGCGGATGAGTCGAGGTGACATCGTTATACAAGACATGTTATACGGATGAGTCGATGGGATATCATTATACAATACATGTTAAATGGATGAGTCGGTTATCCAGAAGATTCATTTGGATATTTGTTTTACAAACCCAAGGATAATGTGGTATTTGTAGCTCGAAGAGGAGTGTTCTTTGAGAGAGAAATGATATCTAAAGAGGACAGTGGGAGTAAGATAGACCTATAGTGAACACCGACACTCAACCAGAGGTAGTGACACCTGTTAAGCCTGATGACATATCCTTACCCATTCGCAGAACAAGTGGTAGAGTCAACAAGCCTCCTCAGTTTTACTATGGTTTCTATATTGAAGAGGACAAGATTAGTGATAGTACACTATGTGAATGGGATGAGCCTGCTAACTACAAGGAAGCGATAAAAATCCCCAAGGCTGCTAAGTGGAAGGAAGCTATGAAAAGCAAGATTCAGTCTATGTATGACAACAAAGTTTGGAATTTGGTTGACACTACACCCGGTCTTAAGACGGTGGGATGTAAGTGGATCTTCAAGAAGAAGACAAACATGGATGGGAAAGTACACACTTATAAAGCTAGGTTGGTAGGGAAGGGTTATACTCAATCTCGCTTGATTATGAGGAAACGTTCTCACCAGTAGCTAAAATAAAGTTAATTAGGATAATGCTTGCAATAGCTGCATTTCATGATTATGAAATATGGCAAATGGATGTCAAGACCGCTTTCCTTAAACTGACAGAGGATGTGTTTATGACATAACCAGAAGGTTTTGAAAATGCAAAGTATCCAAAAAGAGTGTGCAAGCTTCAAAAGGCTATTTATGGACTTAAACAGGCTTCTCGTAGCTGGAATCTGTGCTTCCATGAGAAAGTCATGCATTTTATATTTTCAAGAAGCGAAGATGAGTCCTATATATATATGTCAAAGTCAGTGGGAGTGTTTTAGTCTTCTTAGTATTATATGTGGATGATATTGTACTCATAGGAAACGATATCCCAACGTTACAAAGTGTAAAAGACTGGTTGGGGAAATGTTTCGCTATGAAAGATTTAGGAGATGCATCATATATTCTTGGTATAAAGATTTACAGAGATAGGTCAAAACGTCTTATATGACTTAGTCAGGACACATACTTAGATTAAAAATTTAAAAGATTCAAAAAGGAGAATTCTAAGAAAGAGAATATACCCTTACATCATGGCATAAAGATTAGTAAGGATTTATGTCCGAAAACTGATGAAGAACCGGATAGAATAAGTTGAGTCCCATATGCTTCGACTGTAGGATCGATCATGTATGCCATGACGTGTACAAGGCCTGATGTCTCCTTTGCTTTGAGCATGGTGAGTCGACATCAGCAGAATCTTGGTGAAGGTCATTGGACAACTGTAAAGAATATTCTTAAGTATTTAAGAAATACAAAAGACAGGTTCTTAGTTGGACAACTGTAAAGAATCTTGGTGGATAAGAAGAACTCTTAGTAACTGGTTTTTGTGATGCAAGTTGGCAAACAAATAAAAATGATAGTCGTTCACCGTCTGGTTAGGTATTCTTACTGAATGGGGGAGCAGTGACATGAAAAAGTTCAAAGCAAGATAAAGTGGCAGACTCCACATGCGAGTCTGAGTATATTGTAGCTTGTAAGGCTTCAAAGGAAGCTATCTGGATGAAGAATTTCATTAGATATCTTAGAGTTGTTCCAATAGTACAAGACCCTATTAAAATATTCTGTGATAATGAGAGTGCAGTCGCCTTGACTAAAGAACCTAAGGATTATGGAAAGTCAAAGCATATTGAAAGAAAATACCATTTTATTCAAAGCAAAGTAGTTGAAGGACACGTGACTGTGAAGCACATACGATCAGAGGATAATCTAACTGATCCATTCATAAAGGCATTGGCTAAGTCCAGACACGATTAACATGCTAGGAGCATAGGATTAAAAGATAATATAAAGTTTTAGTTGTTAGTTTAAATTTGAAACATTATAAACAATGATTGATATTGTAATGGATTTGGTGATTAAATAATATAGATTTGTTTATTTGCATGTGTGCTACCATTTACTATTGTCTATCATTGTGTTTCATTTTTACATGTTTAGAATCCACTTCTTGAGTACTTAGTTTACTCAAACCTCCTTAGTCGTTCATACTACAAGAAGTAAGTATTGATTTAAGACTGTCATGGACTGTTAGTAGATTATCTACAAAGATTAGACATAGCATAGAGAATGTTGCAACACTCATGAGTACTTAATGGGAAATAAGTATAGGAGAAACCCGTACTTTAAGAGATTACTTCATGGATTAATATCACGAGTAATTCTAAGATGATAATATCTTCTATTCTTAAAATGGAGATATATTAAGTTTCTAGTTTCTCAAGTCTGTTATACTTTAGTTTATTCAAACGTTGCGCGTAAATGCCAGTTATAAAAGATATGCTAGGTATGACATGATGAGTTGACTAGTTCTATGTATTCACAGTTTATTTGTTCTTTTTGCCTGAATAGGAAAGCGATATCTATGGGGCCCTCGATGATTAGATGTTGACTTAAATGTGCTAGGCTTGGCCGGGACTAAATTGATGTGTTCAATTCAGTAGTCTCATATAGTCAAATAATTAGAAATCAGGAAACATAAAGTTAAACCTAGATATTGATTAAAATCCATGTCTCAGGTTCATACGATATCAGTAAAACAAAGGAATAGTTGATAAATTATCTAAGGGTTGTCTCTAAGATATGATTTAGAGTTCAACAGTTTCATTGGATGACACTCTCTGCTTAGTTAATCAGGATATACTTAGACCAATTATAGTTGATGACTTGTCCAAGTGGGAGACTGTTAGATTTAGTGTCCAAGTTCATAACTAATTGGTAAGGCTGTCGTCTAAAGTAGAATCCTTTTTGGGTTACCCTCAGTGAACCATTAAGAGAAGTAATAAAGGAGAGATATTATTAATTAGAATTAATATTATATGTATAATTAATTGGTTTATTAATTTATTAATAGTTGATAAATTAATTAGAAGCTAATTATAAAGAACCATGGGCTCAATATGAACTAATACATGGTGTATTAAACTAAACGGGCCGGAAAGACCCATAAGGAACCTATGGGACAGTTTTTTTGGGGATCCTACGTCCCTCCAAAGAGCTATTCCAAGTTCATTCCTCTCAATATAAATAGAGGGGCACGCCAAGGCTTTATTTGCTCATTTTCTCTTTCTCATTCCTACTCTTTGTAAGAGCCAACTCGTGTATCGAGACCTTAGGAGTTCGAATCCCTTTTCTCTTTGATTCATGGGTGTAAGCTATTAGAGGTACTCTGGTTAGAGTACTTTCCTCTAAGTTCGACTAAGGTGGTCTGTGTGTGGGAAATCCTATTTTTTCAAAGGTTAGTATTTTCTTATTTATTTATTTCTTTTAAGTTGATTTTATTTATTAGGTTAAGATCTTCAGGGTATAGAAAACCCATCAATGTTAAGCGGACGAGTCGTGGTGATATCGTTATACAAGACATGTCGTGGTGAGAAATAAGAAAAGATAGAATTGAGATATGGTTGTGGAGCAATTTTTTGTATATCCATAAACATAAGACCTCTTTTTTTTAAAGAGAACAAAAACATAAATCACTACATCCTAAAATGGTGAAAACATAGAAACGTGGGCATCCCCTCAATCTCCTTTATTCTAGCACATTATAATTAACACATTAAACTAAATATACTAACTACTACTCCACATGAAGGTTTTCCATTTCATATAAAAGCTCATGAAGTATTGCAGCTGACTGACATGCCTGATCATCGAGATGCCTTTTCATGGCTAGTCGTGCCTCAAGTATCTTTATCTTCATAGTGAAGAGCTTGCAGTTTGAGTACTTTGTGTTTCCAAGACTTAGTGCAGCTTTAGAGGGTCCTAAAGAAGAACTTGCACCCAAAGAAGAAATTGAAGGTGTTGAAGGTCCCGGAAGAACTTGCGTTTTCAAAAGTGATCTCATCCTTCCATTTAAAATATCCACATCCATGATATTGTTGTGATGGCTGTTATACAGTAAAAAATCATAAGAAATGTCATTTTAAAAAACAAATTATTTATATATTACACAAATAAAAAAATTCTGATTGTTTACCTTTGAACAAGGACATGCATAATAAAGTCTTGTGTTTTATGTGATATTCTCAGCACTACATCTCCTCTTTCATAGCGACACGGAAAAGATTCATATGGCTCCATTTATATAAGTCACAAAACCGGGTGGTGATGGTGGTGGTGTGAGGATAAGAGTTTGTAAGGATAAGAGTTGGTGGTATTGGTGGTGTATATAAGCATCATATTTATGATTAATATATTCATAATTTTTAGGCGGGAATTTTACGCACCATTCGGTTTAAATGTTCATTGATTTAGATATAGTTCGTATGTTTTAATTATTTGTTGTGGTTTCACATCGGTTCGTTCTAAAGTGTGAGGTTGTATTTAATTTAAGTAATTTAAACCATTTTAATTAGTTTAAATTATTTGTAAATCATTTTTTAATAAGTTTAATAATTTTTAAATTATTTTTAAATTATTTTTTATATATTATATTATTTTTATGCAATTTTAAAACCCTTTTTAAATAAATTTTTATATATTAAATTATTTTTATGCAATTTTAAAACCATTTTTAAATAATTTTTAAAATATTAAATCATCTTTTATAAATTTAAATATTTTTTAATTAATTTTAGTTAATTTATTAGTATTTTCTACTTTTAGTGACAACTTTTTAGGGTTGCATATGGTCAAAGATTGAGCCACAAAAGTTTTTTTTTTTTGTCATCTAGTGGACTTGTAGGACTATTCTCCGTAGTCCCAAAAAAGTTTGGTCGCTAAAAGTTGTTTTTCTTGTGTTGCCATGTTTTAGTTCTTTTTTTTAACTTTGAACTTAACTATATTTTTTGGGTAAATTTACCTTAACTATTTTTTGTATGATATAATACGTGATGGAAAATATATGAATGGATTAGAAATTTTCAAGTATTATATAAAACAAACAAGATATTTAATGCAACGGAAATTGGAAGTGGAATTGATGTTTAGTACTAGTAGAGAAGGTGTAATTAGTGGTGGTAATACTGGTACACAAGGCGGTGTTAGAAGAAAAAATATGGTTAGGACGGGTGGATGCAGGGACGGATGTAGAGTATGAAAATGGGGGGCAAGTGCCCCTCATGCTCGTCGAAAAATTTAAGAATTTAGTGTAATTTTGACCTTTTTTCGACAGAGCCCCCGCTCAAATCTCAAATTGCCCCTCACTCACATACTAAAACATAACATTTAACACTTTAAAACCTTATAAATCCTTCATCTCTAAGTAATAATACTCGATTTATCATTTCGATCACAGTTTTTCTTCAACATTTTGTTGTTATTGTCAAAAAAAATTTTTTTTGCCCCCCACATGCCATTTTTCTGGTTCCGTCACTGGGTGGATGGGTCACAATATACTCTGCACGATCCTTAGTAAAGGGAAGAAAACACGATGCTCATGGAGTAGATGCACACTTTTGTGACTTTTAAACACGTACTGCTCCCAGGGGATACTTTAATTTATCTATTAGAACATGTTTGTTCGGTGCCACATGATGATATTTGGCTTTTTGAAACTATGGTAAGTAACATGGTGATATTACTACTATTTCATTTTGATTGGATCTACTGCTAACATTATTTTTTTATAAATATGAACATGTTTGCTACCAAAACTAAATACACAAGAAACAATGATGTAAAAAAGCTGCACACTTTGATATGGGTAATGGCCACTCTTTATCATGTATCATAACTGTGTCAAGTCTAAGCAGTGTCGAGAGGATATGATGCAGATTTAGGATATATGCAAGACCACGGAAAAAGGTATAATAGTAACATACTAAAAAAGATGGATATCTAAAAATCAGAATTCGATATTATGTTTAATACATACAACATTTATTCTCTGGTACTAGTCATCTTGAAAGTAGCTACGAGCTCGCATCAAGGATGTCTTGTAATAGTCTTGTCTTGTTGGACCGGTAGCTTGAGTTGATGGTCCGTAATGCAGGTATTAATAGGACCAGCAACTAGGACCAAAAGGCATACGTGAGCGGGAAAACGATAAATAAAAACATAGTCCAGTGGAAAGGATAATGGTTAAAATATTCATCTGGTTGATAAGAGCATACACACTTCCAAGCAAAGTAATATCCGGTTAGTATCCCGACAAAGAAGATTACATACACAATCCAATGGAGGTTGTGGGGAAGGTATAGGACAACCAACAGGGAGAAAGGTGCAAGAATAGCGGAGAAGCAACCTATAGTTTTCAAGACGGTGTAATGGATATTCTTCATCCAACGTTGCAAGAAGAAGCTTGCGAAAAGCAAAAACAAAGATGCTAGCACAGCAACGGATGCCGAGGCAATAGTCATGATCATAAAAAACCCTCCAAGATGAGCTTTAGAAAGGAATTCTTGCCTTGTGTTTTCATGGTCAATTTCGAATGGAAGTATAAAAATAATAGTCATGCCAAACATAACCATAAAGTACATAAAAGACCTGAAACACAAACACCACCATGCATATATCAAGATCCTTACTACGAGTAATAAATAATAATCCAACAAAATAATTATAATCGAAACAAAAATAATAAGTTGCCAACTTACTGTGGATTTGCAACTGCTGTTTTTTCTTCTTCATCTTTTATTGAAATCACAACCTGCTGCAGCTTATCACTTTTGGACTCCATGTTAGGGTAACAGCTGAGAGAAAAATTAGGGTACAAATGGGATTTTGGTATAAAGGTAGACCCGATTACTTGAAGGCACAAGTTATCATCAACCCCAACAAACCTGGAAGAACTAGATGCGGAACTTGAATCTTTGAAGAAGTTTACCCACCTACAAGAATCTGGAATTCGACAATAAGTATTGTCACACTCCTAATGATTTTGTTTATTAAGAACAAGGAACGATACTTTTATAGAGAATGAGGGGGGGAATTCGGTTCCTAAACCAATCAGGAGACCGACTCTATTCCTGGATTTAAGTAGGGCTATAACGGTTTAAAAAATCTAATTTATCACTTTTTATTATTGTAATGGCTCAATTTTTATATTTTATTAAATAAAAAAGTCTTTTAAACTTTTTATTGTATGCATCATTACGAGATGGGTTTGACGTGTCATTTTTTTTTCTTTGTAGAACGAGTTTCCAAACATTACTTTCTTTCTAAAAACAAAAGCAAAAAAAACAAAGGCACCCTTCTCTAGATTGAACTATATATAACTCAAGTATACCCATCAAAATCATCGTAACTCCAATTAATTTAACAATAGAACACATCTTATCCACGTAACTCATTAAGATAGTCTTAAACCACCACAGTATGACAAAACAACCGCATGAATAATTCGCAAGTTTTTGCTTTCTTATTAGGGAAAATTCCCAAAATGTACCAAAAACCATAATACTCATCACTTTATATCCTCAAAAACATTTTAAAGCCAAAATAGACTAGAGCGACTTGTACAAAAAATTATTTTTTTACTGTTGCAAGTACAAAAGTTCTCAAGTAGCATCCCGTTGTAGACCCTGTCAGACGGGCGGACTTGTGACAGGACTTGATAGACTCAACGTTATAATAAATATGACCATTGGTCGCAAAATATTATAAAGTTGCCAAGTGGACCAAAGATATATAAAAAGACCAACAGAAATAAGTATTTAACACAAAAATAGTTATCTTTTTGACCTATGGTTTTATAACACACCATGCAGCCAACATGACCAAATTATCTAAGTCTGTACTCGGACTTGTACATATATGGTCGTCATTTTGTGTGAGTAATCGTCTAGCTTGAGAAATATGTATGGTGGGATTTATAAACGATCGTCGTTTGTGCGCGATTATTCGTTTAGTTTGACATATGTGTGAGGATATATATAAACGACCAAAGAAAAATAGTCATAGCAAGGACAATTGATATAACATGAAATAGTATTAACAAAAAATAGGATATCTAAAACTCAAAAATTCAATTAGATAGGTTTATCTTACAAGTAAATTATTCTCAGAACTAGCCTCCTTATGAATGTCTTGGACAGTAACTACAGAGGCTCTTTCATACCGGATTGATTCTACTTATGACCAAGCTTCGAATCGGCTAGTCATGTGCCTGAAACCGAGTCTGTGTGACCAAGTTATGCCATTTTGAATAAAAGGCCTTTTCTTTATACGATCTTGGGCCTCCTTAAACAAAATGGTCTGTTCTTCAACACTTGGGCCTGCATCAACAAGCGACACATTTTTACACAATACTTCCCCGTTCCAAGATTCAAATAGGCTAGTCATGGGCCTGAAATCGAGTCTCTCAGACCGAGTTATGCCATTTTGAATAAACGCCTTTTCTTCATATGATCTTGGGCCTCCATAATCAAAATGGTCTGTTCTTCAACACTTGGGCCTGCATCAATAAGTGACATATTTTTACACAATACTTCCTCGTTCCAAGCTTCGAATCGGCTGGTCAGGGGCCTGAAACCAAGTCTGTGAGATTAAGTTATGCCATTTTTAATAAAGGCGTTTGTTTCATATGATCTTGGGCCTCCATAAACAAAATGGTCTGTTCTTCATCACTTGGGCCTACATCAATAAGTGACACATTTTTACATAATACTTCTTCATTCTAAGCTTTGAATCAGCTGGTCATGGGCCTAAAACCGAGTTTGTGAGATCAAGTTACGCCATTTTGATTAAAGGCCTTTTCTTCATATGATCTTGGGCCTCCATAATCAAAATGGTCTGTTCATCAACATTTGGGCCTGCATCAATAAGTGACACATTTTTCACAATACTTCCTCGTTCCAAGTTTCGAATTGGCTGGTCATGGGCCTAAAATTTAGTCTTTGAGCCCAAGTTACGCCATTTTATATAAATGCCTTTTCTTCATAAGTTCTTACGCCACCATAAACAAAATGGCCTATTCTTCAACATTTGGCCCTATATTATCAAGTAACGCAATTTGACATAATACTTCTCGTTCCAAACTTCGAATCGGCTGGTCTTGGTCTGGAAATGGAGTTTCTGAGACCGAGTTTTGCCATTTGGAATAAAGGCCTTTACTTCATACGATCTTGGGCATCCTTAAACAAAATGGTATGTTCTTCAACACTTGGGCCGGCATCAATAAGCAACACATTTTTACACAATACTTCCCCGTTCCAAGATTCGAATATGCTAGTCATGGGCCTGAAATCGAGTCTCTCAGACTGAGTCATCCCATTTTGAATAAAGGCCTTTTCTTCATATGATCTGGGGACTCCATAATCAAAATGGTATGTTCTTTAACACTTGAGCCTAAATCAATAAGCTACACATTTTTATACAGTACTTCCCTATTCCAAGATTCGAATCGGCTGCTCATGGGCCTGAAGTCGAGTCTCTGAGACTGAGTTATGCCATTTTAAATAAAGGCCTTTTCATCATACAATCTTGGGCCTCCATAAACAAAATGGTCTGTTCTTGAACACTTGGACCTGCATCAATAAGTGACACATTTAAACACAATAATTCCTTGTTCTATGTTTCAAATCAGCTGGTAATGGGCTTGAAA